>JABVXV010000184.1:0-122554 GCA_013365325.1 Dipetalonema caudispina
AATAATAATAATAATAATAATAATAATAATAATAATAATAATAATAATAATAATAATAATAATAATAATAATAATAATAATAATAATAATAATAATAATAATAACAATAATAATAATAATATTAGTACCAATAATAATATTAATGATAATAATAATAACAGTGATAATAATAATCTTGGCAAAACTTGAAATACTTGTCTCTTCGTTAAAATATTTTTATTTTTTTATTCGGTTTGTCTTAGGAAAATATCTAAGTTTTCCGATTTGGAAATTCAATATAAATATATTTTAGAGAAGATTGAAGAACTGCCGCTTATAATGCATTTAAAAAATCGGAATCAAGCAATACAACGGTTTAACAGTTAGAATCGATAGCTTCCTGCATCTAATTATTGTACGGTCATTTCTAGCCTATGATAGTGTCATCGTCATGAAAAGCGCTAAAATGAATAATGAGGTAGTCTCGATAGTTTTGGTAATTTCTAGCCTATTAAAACTTAGAAATCAAAAGATGGAACTCGAAACACGCATGTTTCAAGTATATTTAATTAATTTTAAACAGTTTACTTAATGAGTTCATCCACATCACTTCGCCTCCTTCGTGTTAAAGTAATATTTGTAGCACTGAAAATACGACCCGTTAAACCACTTATCAACCTAAAAAAGAAGAAAGAAAACCCTCGTACTAACAATTCAAATGCATTAATTAATTTTGAACAAATTTATCAATTTATCAGATGAATGGATGCAATTAAACTATATTATTGAAATCAAATTTTTCTACCGGACTATCTTTGAAAACTGTATTCCTCACTTCAAATTTTGTATTATCTGTTCACTTGTTTTTATACCGATTCAAATTAAGTCTTCAAATGTAAGCAAAACAGCAGAAGCAAATGAAACGAAGGAAATTTGTAAAAGATTTACATATTTAATTTGTTAACATTTGTCTCCAAATATTGTATTTCATCGTGATGCTCGGTAGTATGAAATATAATACCACCTAATAGAGCATAGAATACTATACAAAATATTAAAATGAAATATCGTATGCCATATTTATTGTGAAATCTGTACCTGTTTAAAAGATAAATTAAAAAATATTTAGTAATGAAAAAAATGGGAGTAAATAAGAATAATAAGAAGTTAAGCATAAATAATAGTTGCGAAAAAAAGGAAAAGGAAGCAAAAAATTTAACTTCAAAATTTACAATTTAATCACCATTTATCTAATTGAAGCTTAATATTTTAAATTTTGAATGTTTTTTCAATGTAACTCTCAGTATAACTAAATATTGCAATTTAATATGCTTGTTAATTACCATTTTGTAACAACAGAACCAAACTTCTGATGCCGTGAATTTCATTTTAAAATAATGTTCCAAATTTTTGAAATAATTGGCATTCGGTTAAATTTCTACTAAATAAATTTTTGAGGCAAAATACACTATCAATTTAACTTTTCTTTTTCTTTTTTATCCAAAATATTTGACATTTAAAAAAATTAAAAAATTACAATACCTGGCTATATGCATTGAAAATTGAGTTTGTAGAATATCTTTCGAATTTGCTTCTACCATTTTAAATTTGTTTCCGACAATATTTTTTCAAAATTCCAATTTAAGATCTAAAATTTCAATACTGCTTTTCTCAACGTTAAATTTGCAGAGATTATAGGAAATTTCTGAATAATTTAAGTTAGAAAGTTACAACAACACTTCCCATTCGATCTCTTGTCATTGTTGGTTGACATGATGGTTGAGATGTGGGAATTATCGTTTGTTCTATTCTCGCTTTTTTTTCCCCCCAACTTTTCGAATTATTGCAAGCAATTGCTAATATTTTGCACTAAAGTGAGATTTCTAAAACTTGGTTTAAATTTAATTGATTCAGATCTATCAAGAGAAATTTCCAAATTAATCTTTTTTTGTACAACAAATGATTAGTTTGATGCATAAAAAAGTGATTGCATTAAGAAATAATGATAATTCCGAAAATTATAGTACGCAAAATGACTTATTGAAGAGAAAGTAAATCCTTTGAATTTCTGAAAACAGAATTTGGAGGAGAAGAAGAAACTTTCGTAACAAACCACAAGTGAATATATCTCGGGAATTATTTTTGAGGCGAGAATTTGTAACAAAATTGATAGTAGGTGCTAAACTACATTACGTTTGCTTACAAAAAAAAAAATTTCGACTGATAAATTTTTTTTTTTTTTGCTCCGGCGGAAATGTTATCATAGTTATCGTCGTCACATTACTAATAAATCGATATGAAATGGTTCTCTTTATGGAATAATTATTGAAAATTGTTCTATTACAGAAGTAATATGTCATCTTTAATGTTAGTTTCTATCATGCGGCATAATAGTTTTGTAAATTCCCGCATAATCTAATTAGAGATTAGTAAACTGTAACAAATATTCTAAGCACAGTTTCATGATAAGAATGATAATTGCAAATTAGTTGCCAGTTTCAAAGATAAATTAATCTTTATTCGAATGATTTGTTGTTTCAGGTTTGAAAATGTGAATTTTACTCAAGTCAGAAATTTTGCAATTTTTAATTTTTTATGAAACATTATGATCAACTTAAAATGGCTTACCTAATAATAATTTAGAAGTAGTATAGTTGGTAGTCAAAATAATTTAATTCCAAATTTGAATACGTCAAGTCAAAATATGATTTCATTTTAATTGTTTAGAATTAATCCCTCACAATCAGTAGATAATAAGTTCAGATTGGTAAGAAAATAAATTAAATTTAGGGGGTAACCTGAATAGTTTTTTCTGTTCTTTTTTTTTTTTTATTTTTGTTTTAGCTGACTATAAATTTTATCCATAAAATACTATCTTAAAAAGATAGCAAGATAATATTTTCCAGTCGATCGATCACGTAATGTAGTTTTATAAGTATCTTAGTAATGTATTTTAAATTTCTTCGCTTCCTAGAACTTGCTATTAGAATACCTTGTTTCAATCACTTATTTAATTATTTTTTCAAGTTTAAATATTAACAAAAAAAAAAAAAAAAATGAATAGCATTGTTATAATGTTCAAAACTATCGAGGTTTTATTACTAGACATGTACACACACATGCATACATACACTTTTATTATGATTTTAAGTGTAGATTCAGAGATAAATATATAATAAAATTTGTAAATAATACTCTCATAAATACCATCCATTAATGTATTTGTTTCCTTATTTTTCGTAATGAAATTAGTTTTATATCTAATTTATGCTTTAATTATGCCATCATAATTTGTTATCATATTCATTACCAAATGAAAAAGATAACCTTTTTACGTAGCATCAATGATAATGAAATGTAGAAAAGAAGCACGCAAAACGATGAAAATGATAATTTAAATGCATCATTATATATTACGATTTCTATTGGAATTTTAGAAATCAGATAAATTTGACATTTTGACAAAATCTTTTCACTGAAATGAAAATTTGAGTCATAATATAAAATAATTAGCAATGCTATCATTAAAGTTGTTTAGTTTCAGAATCTGTGTGTTTTTTTATATTAGTTTGATTGAAAACAAAAAATGTATGCAGTTTCAAACTAATAAAAGGAAATTGTTGTGTTTGAATAAAATTATTTATAAATCAACAAATCTTGTGTATGATATTTTTAAAATTTTCCCCTCACTAGGCATTTTGAAAAGCCTTGGTTGGTATGGACAACAGGACAGTGGCCTGGAAGTTGGAAACCGCTAAGGAGTGTGTAATAACTCACCTGCCGAATCAACTAGCCCTGAAAATGGATGGCGCTTAAGCGGGAGACTTATACTCAACCGTTGCATGGCTTGTGTTTTTATTTGAAAGGGAAAACCTGGCCGCAACGAGTAAGAGGGTCGCAATGGTTAGCGTTGAAGACTTTGGGCGTAGGCCCGGTTGGAGCTTCCATTGGTGCAGATCTTGGTGGTAGTAGCAAATATTCAAGTGAGATCCTTGAAGACTGAAGTGGAGAAGGGTTCCACGTGAACAGCAGTTGAATGTGGGTCAGTCGATCCTAAGATATTGGCTAATGCCGTTTAATAAAATAGAGGAATGGAGGTGTAATCCATCTGATAAATCGAAAGGGAAACGGGTTAATATTCCCGTACCTGGACACGGAGATAAATACTCATCGTGAGGATTTAGCGCGGTAACGCAAATGAACTCGGAAACATTGAGGAAAGCCCGAGCCAGAGTTCTCTTTTCTGGTTAAGGAACGGACTCCCTGGAATCGGTTCAGCCGGAGATAGGGACGTTGTTTCCGTAAAGCGCCACGGTTCCTGTGGTGTCTCGTGCGCTTTGTTCGATCCATGAAAATCCGAGGGAAGCTATTTGAATTTCGTGCCAGATCGTACCCATATCCGCAGCAGGTCTCCAAGGTGAACAGCCTCTAGTCGATAGAATAATGTAGGTAAGGGAAGTCGGCAAATTAGATCCGTAACTTCGGGATAAGGATTGGCTCTAAGGACTGGGCCGGTCGGGCTGTAATGTGAAGTGAGTACGGTTTGATCCATGCAGTGTAACATTAATGAATCATGTATTCATTGATGAAACTCGGCTAGTGTTTGAACTGTCTTATGGACCGTTACAGCTGCGTATCACATTTACTTTTAACCAAAGTGAATGTTTATTTGATACTTCGGCCGGCGTTAAACAGTCAACTTAGAACTGGCACGGACTCGGGGAATCCGACTGTCTAATTAAAACAGAGGAGACAGATGGCCCTTGCGGGCGTTGACTGTCTCTGATTTCTGCCCAGTGCTCTGAATGTAAAAGTGAAGAAATTCAACCAAGCGCAGGTAAACGGCGGGAGTAACTATGACTCTCTTAAGGTAGCCAAATGCCTCGTCATCTAATTCGTGACGCGCATGAATGAATTAACGAGATTCCCACTGTCCCTATCTACTATCTAGCGAAACCACACAGCCAAGGGAACTGGGCTTGGCAAACACAGCGGGGAAAGAAGACCCTGTTGAGCTTGACTGTAGTCCAACTCTGTGAAGAATCATGAGAGGTGTAGCATCAGTCGTTCAGGTTGTAATTTTATTTAAAGGGAGAAAGGAAATGAAAATATTTCTTTATTTGCTTAATTTTTATTAGTACATCAAATTTTGATTTAATCACATCTCGAAATAAATACTAATTGATAAACGTAAATTAGAAATTATTACTTTAGCATATCTTTGTCAGTCGAGTATTTGAAAAATGTTTTCATACAAGAATAGATCAGAGGTATTTATGGAAATTGTTTCCAAGTTCGTGTGATATGTGCGTTCTGCAAATCCTCCAAGAAAGTGCGTGCTATTGCATGATGCTAAACTATGAGAAGTTTACATTTCTTTTTTTCTTAGGAAAACTAATTAGTAATAATAATTAATTAATAGTAATATTTTTTCAAGGAACTGATCTGTGGTATCCGCTGGAAGTACAAAATTGCAATGATTTCGTGTGAACAGAAGCAAAATGATTGTATACAATTCCACTACTAGCGCTTTTTGAAAATATTAATTAATAGATGGAAAAATTAGGGAAAAGTAGAAAAAAATAGTAGTTGGATGAAAACTTTGCAATAATGTACGTTCCCAAATTGAAATTTGATTCAAAATTTAAAATTCACAAGAAGGAAAAGAAAGGAAAAACGAGCTATTAATATTGTAAATGAAACTTTTTATAATTCATTCATGCTATTAATGTTGCAAAGAAAACTTTTTATAACTCATTCATCCTTCATTTCTCCGAATTTTTGATTTTCAGCTAACAGAAGATTTTATCACAATAATATCCCTCTCAATTATGTCGTGACATTAAATCTTATCATTCCAGAAAAGAAAAATCATTCGTTATTGATTTCTCAACAAATGTGACACATTTTTAGCATAATCTAACTAACTAACTTTGATGAAATGAAATACATTGAGAGATAATTTTCTTTTCTTTCGTGCCAATTCATTTCGTCAAAAAATTTGAAAAGAAAATAAGACAAAAAAATTAAATTGTGTCTCGACAACTGTTTATTTATTCTTATCACCAATTTTACAAGAAATGATTTGGGTGAAAATGAAAATTAATTGGGAAAACAAAATCATAACGCGGAAACAATATAAATTGCAATTGCAACATACAAATTTTCAGCTGCAAACCACTGAAAAAACGATATTTGCATTGTTTTGGAACTATAAAACAGCTTCATTCATAACTATGTATATGTTATCTAAAATTGGTAAGGAAAAAAAATCTAATAACATTAAAAAATTTGTCCAGGTCATCATTCTTTTCTCTGCTGCTGTGACCTTTCATAGCTGTCAGCTTCTTAGCTTATTTAATTTCTAGTATAATTTCATTGGAGCATATTTTGGTGTGGAAAAATTGAAATAGCTATTATATTTCAATGTAAATCTAGATTTGCTAAATTAAATTTAGCAAATGGCGGAAAAAAGTGCCATCCTTAGCAAAATTTTGTGTGATGAATGTTTCCATTGCTTAATTCAATTTTTTTAAAAAATTTTCCAATTTTTCAAACAAATTCTGATCTTCAGATCTTTGATAGAAATAATTGCAAGGTGGAGAATTTGAAATGCAAAACTATGGAATGTTTGGAATCAAATTTCATTCTCATAAATGAATATTCATTTCGGCTCAGCGATGATGAAGAATTTAGTGTAAATTTTGTCTTTGAGTTCTCTTAGACTGCCCATTTCGAATTTAGAATTTTTAGGACATCACCTGAAAGATAACGTTGATTTTCTCTAAATCATATTGCTATTGTTAAAATTATTATTAAATAGTTTAAAGGAATTATGTACCAATAGAATAACCAATTGCAGTAATGAAATAAAATAATTAGCCAAAAGCGACAATAATTCGATGAAATTATGCAAAAGTTTCAAAAACAAATGATTGTATCAGTACTTCGATGCTACTTTTTTCTTTTTTGGTTGACTTCTTTGTTGCTTCTTTGCTTCGATGACATTTATTCTTATAGTATATTTTGTCCCAAAGATTGATTTCATGTTTTTTTATTTGTAAACTTGTTTTTCTAAATTTAAATTGCATAATATTTCTGTATGCTTTATTTCTAAATCAATAATTTAAATGAATTTAAGAGAGAAATTAGTCGCTATTATTGCCACACAAAGACAACACCTTTATGAAACAATAAAGGATATTCATTGAAATTCATTTAAATGGAGCCTTACTAAACAAGTCATAGTTCTCGGGACCAATGAAAGCTTTAAATTCAGACGAATTGCCAGTGAAACCGTTAAAACATAAATGGTTACTCTTTTTAAAGCCTTTTTTTGAAGAGTGCCAAATTTATGGAATGGAATTATCACAATAAATCGTGAAATATTTTGCATGCAAAATGTATGCATACTAATAAACCATTGATAGCAATAGCACTTATTGATGAAACAATAATGTTTAGATCGTTTTCCTCATAAAACAACTTTTGAAATATTGTTCAGCTACAAATGCTTTTGTTATTCGCTTAATGTAAAGAGGGTATATTGTCGAAAATAATTTGTTATTTAAAAACGTTTAATGTTGAACATCACCCAACATTTTCGACACTGATTTCCATGTTGTCACAATAGAAATATTAGAATTCTAATAGAATTAATCCTGAAATGTGCAAATTTCAACCATATTCAAAATATGTGAGCCCATTAAAAAGGTTTTATTATTTTAAGGTAATAGAGGAGTTTGTTGATTGGTGTTAATATTAATATAATTCGTTGATTGGAAATGTTTCAGAGGATATTTCAATGTTTAAATTAGCTGAAATGAAATTAACTTAAACAGAGATGATTATCACTTAGATATAATTTGAACAGAAAAAAAAATATTATTTATTATCGCAGCAATATTTGCACCTTTTGGTTCATCGAAATTCAATTACGCTTTGAATCACGTATTGAATATTGAAATCCGTTTCAATTGTTTTAGCTATACATTTCAAATATTTCAAGTTTCTTTAGTTCCGTTAACTTCATCTATCATATTTCATGCTTTATTTAATTTGAGCAATTTGCAGGAAATATTCAAAACCTGGAAAATAAGTTGAAGAATTAGGCCAAAGTTAATTTTTTCATTGAAAGGTGAACGAGTAGTTTATTTTACTCCGGCTTTTTCTATTTCACTTCTTTACTTCTAGTATTAATCGACATTAATTTTTATGGCAAAAGAAATATTCAATTAATGCTAAATATGTAAAAGCTTAAAAAATTTGATAAAAGTAAAACATCTTTGTTGTTGAAATTAAGGAAAAAAATTTTAAATTTTCTACATAATCTTAGCCTTAACTATGGCAAATTTTGTTTCATTACAGTGTAATGTAGTGGTGACATTGCTAATGGACTAACTCTATTAATAATTAATAAGTCAGTAATTAGCGTTATTATTGTAAGGTATGTATGATTCACCTATCTTTGTCAAAGAAATTATAATTATTTCAAATTTTTTAGGATTCTGTTTAAAATTATAAATTAGTTTATTCTTTTCATTTTTATTCGACTTATATCTTTGCTTACTTTTTCATTTTCAAATTTCTGCTTTTCTTTGAAATGTTATAGTTATCGTTTTTTTTTTTTAACGAGAAAAGAGAAGAGGGAATAGTCATGGGAAAAAGGAATTTTAAATTTATTTGAAAAATTATCCTTAATCACCATCTTCAATAACTCTTCATATTTAATGCTTACTTATAAATTCTCTCAATCCTTTTTTAAAAGTTAACATACATTATAGATTTTGAAAAAAAAAAAGAAAAAATATTCCGAAACAGAAGTGTATTAAATTTTAATTTCATTGCTTTAAAACAAAAATGTAAATAATTGAAATTTAATGAAGTTTTTTTTTTTTTTTTTTCACGTCCATTGATTAATACCGCATAGGGTCTTTTTATTTCCACCAAAGAAAGTTGTTGACATCTGCAAACTTTTGCTAAATTAGCTACATAAAATTCTCACTACATTCCCAGCATGATCATTCAGCAAAAGAAAAATAAAGAAATAAGCAACCTTAAAAGAGAGAGAAAGAGGATGAGAAAAAAAAAAAAAAAAAAAAAAAAAAAAAGGGATAAAACGAAATGAACAGAAAAATAAGCACTTATTTGAATATTCTTGGCTCTTTTTTTTATGATGTGCCAAGAAATGAAATACTCTCTTATTTTTTTTCTCTCTCCATCTTTCTCTCTCTCTCTCTCTCTCTAGATTTTCCAGGATTAACAAAAAAAAAAAAAAAGAAAAAAAAAAGCGAAATGGATATTTGGGTTGTTCATTTGTTTGCATCACATTTTTATTTATACCCTTCTTATTTAAAATCTACTTGATAAGCTTAAATCCTAAGGCTAATTTTGAACTATTCATGCTAAACATAGCAATGCACTTTTTTTTTCTTTTAAAATTTGTAAAAGAAGAAAATGAAATGAAAAGAGAGAAAGAAGAAAAGAAAGAGAAAGAGAAGAAGGAAGAAATAGTATTTTTTTTTCCTTCATTCCATTCGTTTTAAAAATGACAATAGTAAAATTAATAATTATAGATTGTTTCTTCTTTCCCATTCGTTCCTTTTTTTTTTTTCTTTTCCACTTTCTTTCTTTCTTTTATTTTATTTTTTTTTTTTTTTTCGTCTCAAATGAAACTATGCAATTATTATTTATGAAATGGAAAAAGTAAAATGTAATAGAATTTAATGAAATGATTAAAAAGAGTTTTCATAAGTAGTAAACAATTAGAAGTACTTGACGCTTTTTTTTTTTTCTAACATTTCTTCCTTTTTTCTCTTCTTTTTTAAATTTAAATTTCATTTCTATATATCAACTTACTTTTTCCTTCTCACTGCTGATTAATCAGCTTATATTAACACTACCTTATCATCATATCTTTATGTCAACTTATTCATTCATCCATCTTAAACATTTCAGCTCATTTATTAATTTGAATTGATATATTCCTTAATTTTAATTATATTTATAGGAGTAATTCAGATTTGGGTAAAATTAAATGAAATAAAAATTTGAATGGAACAAAATCAAACATTTATGAATGAGAAATGTTACAATCTCCGATAATTGATTTGTATAAATATGTTTTTCAGAAATTTATTGAAATACAATAACATTGTAATTTATAAAAAAAAAAAAGAAAGGTAAAGAAAAGAAAGAAAAGTAAATTATTGAAGAAATGTCAGTTCAAAAATTAATTTCATTTTTCATTCTTTATGATCTTTGATAAATTTTTGTTATTACTTGCAACTATTTTCAGTAATCTTTGCTTTTTTAAAATTTTTTTTTCTTGCATATTCAAATAATTACATATACATATACATAAATGAATGTTATGTTTATTTTAGTAAAGAGAAAAATTACAGTAATTTTTAATATTCAAATAGGTATACATACATATGCATGAATGAATATTATGTTTAATTTTAGCAATGAAAAAAAAATTATAATAATTTGAAATATTTATCAATGTTATAAACGAATGCACGCATATTCATTAGTTAATGTATTATGAAATGAAAAATTAAAAAAACAGACAAATGAAAACGTGAAGTAAACGGACGTAAACGTTGTACAATTTCATTGTTTACATTCATCTTCTGCTATTACTACTAATATTACTACTTCACAATTGTTAAAATCATTATCATCATTGTTTATAGAATTATTCTGATTTCGGTATCAAGAATAATTGATAAAATCCAAAAAATTAAACATATTTTTCCTCCCTATCCTCTCTCTCTCTCTTTCTCTCTCTTTCTCTCTCTCTCTCTCTCTCTCTCTCTAATCTGATCTTACGTCCTTCTTTCCTACCCCATTATCATCATCATCATTATCATCACTACCATTGCTTTCTTGAAAATTAACAAATTTATTCATAGGTGAACATTCCTCTTATTCCTTCCTACCCTCAACGACATTTACTGAAGTTAATTATCAGTAATAGTCACACCTTTACGATAACTACCGATCAACTTTATGAGAATACTTCATCATTCATTCGAGTTTATTTCACTAATCAATCTCTAGCTTCAGTATCGCTAATACTATATAAGTTACAGCAATCTTCTCATATTCCATCAGTAATATGGATAATTTGCTTCAATATAATCACATCTTTAAAATCAAAATCAAAGCCACATCAGGTTGATACTAATGTTTCACCCATTTTCTTCAAGTCACTATTTTTTATTTTTAACTTGTCAGCAAAATTTACTCACAGCTCTTCAAACTTTAGCATTTTTTCCACTTTTTTTTTTTAAAAAAAAAGGAAAGAAATTTGATACTTCAAATTTATCTGGATGAAAATCAAAAAAAAGCACAAATATAGCAGAAAGGAGAGAAAAATAAAAGGTTTAGCTTATTTAAGTAACAGTGTTAAAAGTTTTACCTTATACTTCTTTTTCTTTGCAAATAATTAAAGAATAGCGCCAATATGCCTTATACCATAATTAATAACTTATTTGGTTCCTATAATTATTCACTTTTTGCTCTCTTTTGAAAATTAGCAATTATTCAATTAACTTATAAAATGCCTTTTAATTTGCTCTTTGCAGAAAATATGTAAAGTTAAAAATAATTGAAATAAATTCATTCATATCTGTATATTTATTGATGGGTACATAAACTGCTCCCATCCGAATCCCGGGACAAATAAACTTCGAGAAATTTTGAAAGTTAAAACTCTTGAAAGACAAATTATGAATTTGTCAAATTTCGACGACCATGAAAACGAATTAGAAAATTAAATTTTTTATAATTGGGATTAAATTTTAATTATTGCCGATGTTATCATTAGGCAAATCGAAAAATGAATGCCAAACTAAAAACACTGTAATTAAAAAAGAAAAAATCGACCAAATTATTTTAAATATACCGCAAAAAAAAATTGTCAAATAATCTCTCCTTTTTTTCTAAGTCTTTTTTTTTCAAAGGTTTAAGGTTTAGTTTTAGCTAAAAAAAGTTTGAAAGGTTTTTGATCATTTAAAATTTTTTTCTACAAGCTTGAAGTAGGAATTAATGATGTAGTAAAGCGTAAGTATACATCGTTTTTGTTGTAATTGTTACTATCATAAAAGGCTTAAACTATACCAAGACTTTTGAAATATTAACTAATTATGCCTATAGGTCTGAATTATTAATGCCATCATTGTAATACTGAGTACATTTTTTGATCCTTCAATCTTTTAATCATAATAATTCCCATAATTTTATAATTGTAATTCAATTATAGCATAATTATTACTTTCAAAATTCAAGATATAACCAATATCTTTGCATACAAAATGTAATTATTACTATGCAACTGTTCAATTTTGTTTATCAATAATTTCAATTGATTTTAATTTTCTTTTTTTCTTATATTTTTTGATCAAATTCCATTTTAGTGTCTATTTAAGTAAGCAATCAATATTGAAATTGCAAGTAATAGAAGTTACAAGCTTTGCTAAAAAGTCTCAACGACATATTTATTCCTCTTTCACTTTTTGCAAAAAAACAACTTCAACAGGAAGCTTTTTAGGAAATCTCTCATTTTCTCCATATTTACTCATCGATTTTACAGAAAATACAAACCTGAAATGAGTATCAAATGGAAAATTGATGAAAAATATTCTTGCAATGTTCATTATCATTAATAGCTATAACTCTATTACTAATTACATTCAATATTACATTAAAACTATTTGTCTCTCATAAAGATATATATAATAATTTAGTAATTGATCTTTCCTTTTTTTTTTTTTTTTTTTTCAGTAAAGAATTTGCTATAGAATCATTTCAAATGCAGTATTATGTTATCACATAAAAATTTTTGTGCTTTCTTTTTCTCATCATTTTATTAAGTAAAAAATTTCAAATTTCGATAAAGTTTTACATTTTTAATTCTTTTTTTTTTCATCTAACTAGTAATGCAGAATAAAACTGTCGTAACTATTAAATATTCCGTACTGATTACTAGTCTGAAATTAATCGCAATTCCTAATATTTGTTAGCGTTACGTGATTGGCGTGAATCGAATGATCGTTTCAACACAGTTAATTTGCATTTCATTTTCATTAGTTGCTTTTTAATGTGGAAAGATTTGCAAATATGTTAACTTTGTCGGTTTCAAAAATTTCAAAAAGCACCGAAAAATTTGACTCGCCTTCTCCGTTTCTCTTCTCTCTCTCTCTCACTTTCAATGATAAATTCCCCAAAGAATTTTTCCCACATTGTTAGATGATGAGGGAGAAAATGAGCAGTACATTTCATATATCCCGAAATTCAACGATAATGTAAAAGTTGATTTAGTTACTACTATCATCAGTGGGAAATCGATGGTTTCATTTTTCAATCTCGTACGCAATTTCACTTCATCTGTGTTTATTTGTTGGTAAAAGGAAAAAAAAAACCGAAATCAGCAAAGATAATGGTAATTATTTTTAGCAAATTTTAACTAATATAAAAAAACTGCTTTATTTAACTTCGAGTTAATAAATCTATCAAAAATTACGAAAAAAAAAAAACTTCAAAAGTTGTAAAATTCTAATAAAGATTGGATAAAAATTTGTAAAGAAGAAAGAAGAAGAAGAAGAAGAGGAAGGATAAAATAAGGGAAATTCATGAAATATTAGGAATAAAACTGATGAGTTGCTTTTTCTTTAGCAAATAATTAAAATTTAATATCCAAAATTTGTCTTACCATAGACTTTGACTTGTAATTTTGTCAACTATGTTATTGCTGTTAAAACCAAGACTAATTAAATACTTGTATTGCTTAAAATTGAATTGAATGAAGATCAGATATTAATTGGTAGGTAATAATATTTCAGTAAATATTAAAATATTCCGAAATGAAGGAATAATGCTTTGAAAAAAGAAAAACAGAGAAATGAAAGAAATAAATTCTTAATCCTAAAAAAATTGTTTTTAAGGAAAAGTGGAAACACAATGAAATATGTAAAATCTACTTGAGTAACATTTTAATTGCTGAAAAATTAATTGACTTTTCCATTAATTTTTCATTCTTCTCCTTTTTTTTAATCTGTTTTAATTTTTTCAACTTTTATTTTCCTGAGAAAAATGAGAATAAATGAGGTATACAAAATCTATTTAGGTGAATTTTAATTGTTAAGGGAATTTCTTTTTTTTTTTTTTTTGTTTTTTAGCTTTAGATATTTATCGCAAAAAGTTAAATGTAATTAAATTGAGATACGGAAAAATAGCAAAACGTAGTAAATTAGTGGAATAATTTTCCCTTATAATTAATTTTTTTTTTAGAAAAATTTATTCCTTTTTATTTAGTTCTTTTTTTATTTCATTTCTAATTTAAAATATATTTTGTGTAAGAAACTACTGAGCTTTTCGTTGAATTACTCTTTGAAAAATTCTTTGAATTTGTTTGTTTACATCATTTTCTTGACAACCATTGAGAAGATGAACGTACCACATTCTGCTGTGCAATTTTATTCAGCAAAACGGATGTTTTTTTTTTTTTGTTTTGAGTAAATAAGTTTCATTGTAATTAGTTTTGACAAATTGATTGTTTAATTGCAAATTTTAAGGTTTATTTAAGGAAATTTTTGTTCCTTTTTTTTTTTACGGAAAGAAATTGGTTGCGTATTAATATTTGATAAATGAAATTTTTCAGTGAAAAAAAAAAAAAAAATGAATATTACATGACTAATGAAAAATTTTGCAAGCTTTTCAAGGAAAGGTGGAAGGAAAAGGGCATTAAAATACCGTATAATGATGTATTTCAATTTTCTTTTTTTAAGTTTATGGTAAAATTGTTGAAAGAAAGAGAAAGGGGAGAGAAGAGAAGAGAAGAGGAAAATTTAGGAAGAAAAAGAAAAAGATAGCGGAGGAGAAATTTTAAAAAATTTCAAAAAAGGAATTGAAAAGTTTTTTCGATACGTGATGAAATGTTAATGAAAGTTTGGAACGAAATGAAATGATAAATTTTGCAAACTTTAAGAATGCAGCTGTTGAATTTCTATTGTTATTTGGAAGTGAGCAGTTGCGTTGGTTTCAAATTTCACTTTGGCTATTTAAAAATGGAATTAATGAGTTAAGCATACGAAAAAGCTATTAGAAATCTTATAAGCTATCGCAAAAATATTTTAAATGAAATTTTAGAATTACTATAAAAACGCACAACACACATTGTTGTTGATGTCTATATTCTTGTTAATTATGCTCTAAGTTTATTTAATGTTTGTACAGTTGAAAATTTAGTAATCAAAGAAATTTTATGATAACACACACAAATCAACAATTTTTTTATTGTCTAAAAAAAAATACAAAATCTATTTCAACATATTCAATAATTTAAAAAAAGGGAAAAACTAATTAATTTATTGAGAAAACGAGTAAAATTATGGATGAAAAATAAGAAATGTTATTGTAATTGACTGAATATCACAAATTTTTTCATTAATTTTTTGCTTTATATGCAAATAAATGAAATTACGATAGCAGTATCCAACAATAATATCATCTGAAGTTTGAAATTTAAAAATTTTTTCAATTTTAATTGCTATAAATGACATTGCAAATTTCGTTGATTTATTAACAAGGATAGTTTTAAATTTAATTTGTTACAAGTATAGTCTTTTTTTTTTTTTGAATAATTTTAAGAGTAAGTTTGATATAATTTCAGAATAACGATGAACGTATACAAGTTAGACGTATATCATTAGCCGAATTCACAGGACTCGAAGATTATGCCAAACAAAGGGAAAAGTAACTCATATTTTCAATTTCATTTTTAATTTCTAAAAATTACCCATTAATTATTTTGTGAAAGTTATCAAAATAATAAAAGAAGATGTATATGCAAAATTTCTGTATACGAATTCCTTGACAATTTTCATAATTTCTAAAACGATTTCAAATATTTGAATAAGATTGAATTCGCAAATTGAAATGTACTTGTCACATTATTAAAAATATATGTACATTGCAATGCTATTTTATCAAAAAAATCTCATAAATCTATGAATTTCAACAAAGATATTTTAGTGAAATAAAATGAAAATATTAGTTATTTGAAATTTAAATTATTTCCTTTCGCTTATTTTCGTTAAATTTTTTAAAGAATCAAACAATCCTACCTTTGAAAATTATAAAAATTGAATTTACTTTCAACTGGACTCAAATTTTTAGCTTTAATTTTTGACAACAAAACATCACGAAATTGAAAGAAAATCTAAGCAATTATGAATGAAAAAATGCAGAAGTTGCAAAAGGAATATGTTAAAAATAATTACAACAATTATGTTATTTTTAAATAAAATAAAAGTCCTTTTTTTTTTTGAATAAAATATCTACTTTAATGAAATTACAACTTTTCAAAAACATTCCCCTCAAAATTACAATTTTCTTTTATCCAACTAATTATTACAACCATTAGTACTACTATTACTTTTTTTGTACTGCAATAATATATTTTGAACATTTCAAAACATTTTGTTAAAATTTTTTAAAAGGAAATAATATTAAACTAATATAAAAAATATGTAAGAGTAATCAATGATTAATTATCTTTCCGCTTTCTATAAGCTGTCTTTTTCAAGTAAATACGAATTTGTAATATGTAGCTGTACTTTCTGAATAATTTATTATCATTCATCATCAATTTGCTAAATTATAATTAGGCAAATTAATTATTAATATAGCACTATTCATCATCTCATTAAAGAATAAATGGATGTTATTATTGTTAGCAAATTCACTTATGCATCATCTAACTAACTTTTCTTACTTTAAAAATCTTTTTCATTATCATTCATTAAGTTAATAATTAAGTACCAATAACACATGTACTAAATATGCTCGCTCAACTTATAAAATTATTTCGATTTTTGATTCAATTAAAGGTAGATAAATTAGAGGGATTATAAAATTATGAAAAAAGAGAGATTATATAATACGATTAATTCCATCATACAATCATATGATTACTATTAATCAATTTATGATTTCAAATTATACACATACAGTTGACGGAAGATTGTCATTTTATTCAAATATCACAAAATTTTTATTGTTTTTCTTTTTTTCTTACTTTTTTTTCCTATTTAATTCAATCAAGTTAGTTTGAGACTTCTTCTTTTTTTTTTCCATCAAACAGATTTAATGATAAGTAAAAATTATGTATGCGAAATTTATATGATGTTGAACTTATGTTTGCTTATGATTTGATATATAAAACGTTAATATGCACTAGAAAATTCATATCAAAATGATAATCAAATATATGATAAAATTGAATATAACATTTTTATGAAATTATCCATTTAATATCAATAAAATGAAAAGGAAAAAAAAATTTTTGCTTTAATTGCTTTATTGGGAAATGCTATACTTATGATTGAAAATAACAATAAAATTTATATTAGCTTAAGAATTATGTTATCGAAATTCATATAGAAAAATTGATTTAAATGTTTGTAATCAAGAGGAACTTTTCCGGTTTTCCGATTGTATTTCTGAACATAATCATGACTAGCAGAAAATATAATATCATATATCAGACTTTTTCATATAATTTTTACACTGCAGTAATATTTGCTGTTATCATCATTACTTTCATTGTCACTACCATTCGCAGTGTAATATTTTGATGTTTCATTATCAGTATGACTAATTAGAGTTAATTTTATCACAACTATCATTCTCATCATCATTTTATCAATGTTATTATCATATCTTGTTGTTACATTGCAATTAGCCATTCTTATCATCATAATCATCATTATCATTATCTATCATAATACAATCATTCAATTGTTTATACATGTATTTCCATTTCAATCTAATTGCTAAAATTTACGATCTAAGTAAACTTATTAAGATAATTTCCCTTCTTCATAAATTTTAATTATCATTGTCAAATTATTCATATTACAATTAAATTGATGTTTTTCTCACTTTCATTTTTTTTTTTTTTTTAATGTTTGACAAAAATGATTACTATTTAATATTACTTCCAGACAGAAAAATCTTATACAAACGGAGAAACTCAACAAACATATCACAAAAAATTATTCATCATCAATAAGTTTAATTAATGCATACAGTAATCGACGTCGTCCCATTGTTAGCAATACTTTTGAAAATATCAAAAGTACTGCACTACGAAAAGTATCTGAAAATGAATCAACCAAAAAATCGGAACAGATCAATTTCCATGATATTGATGAAAGGTTGAAGTTTTTTTTTTTTTTTCAAAATTTTAATTTTTATTAAATTGCTATACTTTACCCATCTAGTATCAATTTTATCAGGTGATGATTTCTAAGATTATTAAAAAAAAAAAAAGAAAAATTCCTTTGAAAATTTCAAAATTAAAAATTGCGAAACAAGTTTTCTCAGTATTATTTCATATATTTAATGAAAAATCGAAGGTTTCGAAATTTAAACGTTTTCAGAGTAGGAAATTTACGAAAACAGATTGAAAAAGCAATGAATGATTTACCAAATCAATCACCAAAAAAATCATTTGATTCCGAAAATGAAAAAACTGAATTATTAATGGAAAGTCGAAAACTTGCTGGAGCTTGCAAAGTTTGCTCTTAACAGTTGTAAAATTTGAGGAGGAAGAAGAAGAGTTCAAAAAAGAAAAAAACCTTTCAAAATTTTTGCCGAAAAGAAATTATTAGAAAAATTTCCAGTCAAAAAATTAGCAAAATCTAATTTTAAAATTTAACATCAATGTCAGATGTCGATTTATGTAGAATGTTCATTACTCAACCATAGCAAAAATTTTAAAATAATTCAATTAGTTAAAACTTATGATATTAGCTGGAAAAAAGAAAAAAAAAAAAAAGGTGCGGAATAGCCACTCTTGTACAACATTTGATAATGAAAACTTGAAAAGTTAACACAAATATTTTTTGGCCTAAATAGATGGAATCAAATCTTTTGAAAATAGTAATCAAACTTTAGAAAATTTTGCTATAATAAAAAATCTTCATTGTAACATTTTAATCTTGGCTATTTTCTATAGATTGTAGCTTAATTTTAGGAAATTTTAAATGTAAAAAGATCTATTGGATACATTTTAATATAACTAAAATATCTAATAAATTTTTCACTTTTTTTAGATAGATTCTTAACATGAGCTCAGCAAAAAGTAGTAAATGTGTAATTGTTATCAAATTTGATAACAATATAATATTATGTAAATATATTTAGTAATGCAGTATATCTAATTTTAGACAATGTTAAGTGAAATACATAATATTGGAAATGGTGAAAATTGGTCACAAATAATCAATGAAGTATTGGAAGCAGCTGAAGGAGTAACTCATATAACGGAACAAATAATTCGTAAATCAAATTCTATTTTTCAAGCACAATTAATGGCTACAAAAACTGAACAGGTTAATGAGTAAAAAATGACAAATAAGCAAATTTAATTATTCTTTTATCAAATTTCACCAAAATTAATCAATCACTTTTTCATACTTATTGCTGGAATGGAAATAAACCAATAAAAATCTCAAATTTCAAGAATTATGAGAGATAATTCCTTTTTCTTTTTTTTTTTTTTCTATTCATCAATGGATTTACCCAAATTTTAAATCAAAATTATTATAACTATTTATTTAATGCATGTCTTCATTATTGACACACACACACACACACACACATATGATACGATTTCCAATCATTTGACTAACATTTAAATATTTATATTAGTATAGGTAACTTTATTATGGATACCTATAATTGATATGATTTTAATCATTTAATTAGCAATTGAGTTTGTTTCAGGTGAAATTAAATTATTCATAAATTTTGAAATATTTTTATGAAAATTGCAAAAATTACGGTAACTTAGATGAAATAAAAAGTTTGTTACAGATGCTTAAATCACTTCTGGAAGTGTTACAAAGTATGGAAGAAGTACAAGCAAAAAATGGTGATAGTATGAAATTGTTAACAGTGCGAAGTACAACGTTAACAGCAACTGTAAGACAATTGTTACCAACCGTACCGTATACGTAAACCTAATAATATTCCATGCATTTTATTTATTTCCATAAATGGTGTAGATAGAAATGAAGTATTTAATTAATAGCATCTAACAATTATTGTAATTTAAAAATTTTACGGTAATATCTGTTGATGGAGTCAAGGAGGTATCAAAATATTACTTTGAAAGCGATAAAATTTATGAAAGATATGCGAGAATCTTTCAAAACGTATAAAAATTTGAAAGGTGAAGAAGTTTCAATCGTCATTTCACGCTTCTTTCAAGTAGGCATTTTGGGACTATCGAATTGTTACCGGACTAAATCACTTTTAGATGATCAGATAATCTGTGACTTGATCTCAACCGTCCAGCTAAGAACTACAATTTATCAGGTTTCATTGATCTAAATTTGAAATATAAAGTGATAAAGAGTGTGATGTGAAGCTTAGAGGATAAATATAAAAAAAAGTCTCATGTTGTACCAAAAATTCGACGGAAAAATACTTTAATATAAATCAAAAATGATTGGTTGAACTGATGAGGTACAATGGAATATACAAAATTTTTTAAGAAAAATTATGAAAATGAAGAAACAATTGAGCCACTACGAATATTTAGAATCCTTTTCAAAAAAGACGAAATATTTTCAAATGAAAGGAACGAAACCCGTAACAATTTTAGAAACAAAAGAAAATAGCGCATAATAGGCAAAAATACTGAGCACATAAATTAATTTTTCCTTCCACAAATTTTCACATAAAATATTTAAGAAAACATATGTTCGCATTTGAGAATGCCTAATAATTACGAATTCGGAATGATTGCTTCAATCAAGATTCAATGAAAATTTAATATTCCAGAATAAATTTTATGCAAAGCTTCATAAAGACAAATTTATAATCGTCAAAATTTTCTTCCTACATAAATTAGACGAATTCAGTATTTGGAAGGAAAGCTGGCATCTATCTTTTCAAGCTGAATTATCTAAAATCCAACAACATCGCTAAAACCAAGTGATATTAAAGTGAAAAGCACACGCAACCTGATAATTTTGACAGTAACAACATCTTAATGGAAATGAAGTGAAAAAATAAACAGATCGATTAAAATAAGAAAACATACTTCAGCAAGGAAAAAGATTAGAATAATATGCAAAATTAAGAATATTCAATATTTCTAAGAACTTGAAAAGGTATCTGATTGTTCTTTCTTCCAATCTTTTGCTTTCAGTTAACTTTTCCGAAAATGCCAAAAATTATGGTAAAAACAATAAACTTTCAAGGATTTTTGCACTCACACAATATTTTACTATCGAAGATTTTTTCTTCATTGTTAAGAAGATAAGGTTATACATTTGGTGATACAACTAGGCTAATATCCATTAGGATCGAAAAATAAAAAAAAATAAGCTTAAGATAGCTCAATTCAACAAAAATATTCAACAACTGTCTACAAAATTTGAATAATCTTCTACCAAACGACTCAACATTGCTTGAAACTCCGATCCACGATAATGTCAGTTAGATCATTTTATTCTTGTTCATCTTGGAAATGAAGAGGTCACATGATGTGTTACACTTATTGTTGCGATAATTCTTTTTTAATGTATTCCTGTAGACCATTCGGATCATTCAACATACCAGCATTTGTTGCTAAATGCATTAACAACGACGAAGCATTTGCTCTTACAATGGATAGTCGGAAATTTGTCTGCAACCAATTACTTGTTTCAGCTAAGGCTCTATCCGATGGTAGTTGACTAATTCGTTCAATTAATGTTACCATCAATGATTGCATCATTTTAGCCATCTACAAAAATTTTTATTTATTAAAAAATAATTTTCACAATCTTTCAGTAACAAATCTCACCTTCTTTCATTCCGATATTTCTCGGTAATATGCAAATTAATGATTGAAATGAAACGTAAGTAACTTCAAATTTTTTCAATTTTTTTTTTACTAGAATGAAAAAAGAAAATTATTTCCAAAGGATCATAGCGTAATAACACACTTATGAAGTTCATAAAAAGAATTTTACAATTTCTCATTTGGAATTTCCCACGTAAAAATTTTGTTATGCGCATAAAATTTGTATAATTGCAAAACTTACAATCCAAAAATCATAATCTTGACTTGTTCGTTCCTTCACATATCGTTCCAGAAACTGTTCCATTTCAGCTTTCTGACTTACTGTAGGCTTTCGTGGTGATAATGGTAAAGAGGCTTGAAGTGATCTGAAAAGCAAAAGTAAATTTTGAACTGATCATAAATGGAATTTTCTACCGCTTTTTGAATTTAATTTATATTTTTAATGCTATAAGGCATATAATTTAATGATTGAAATGAGATATATAATGAAGTTATTTTGAATAGCCATTCAAGTATAGCTTATTACGAATATGAACGAAATTAAATAATTACATACAAATGTAACCTATTAAAATGTTTAAAGTAAATTAAAAAATAAACCATCGCTATAAATTATTTGTGCAAAGTTGAATTTTATTCTGAACAACAAATACTAACGCAATTTTATCACTTAATCGTTGTATATTTTGTTTTAGTCGTCTTGTTTTTGCTTCATCAAGCGCATTTTTCACTCTCAAATGTCGTATACGTTGAGAAGTACATGTCACAATAGCACTTTCTTCTGGTTTCTCATCACTACTATGACGTAAATTTATTAAATTTACCAAGCATTCAAGTCCTTTTTCTAAATCGGAATCTTCAAGTCCTTTTTCTAAATCAGAATCTCTGAAAACAACAAAAAAAAAAAAGTACATAGAAGTAAAAAAAGCTTAATGAATGAAAATAACAAAAAAAGAGAACGATGACATAAAATTGTAACTTATATATTCTTAGTGATGAAAATTATAATACAATGAGATTTGATCATTATTTAATTTATTTTTAACAAAAATAAGCGTATTATATTCAAAATTTTTGCAACTCTAACTAATTAACAATTACTCAATGAAATATGAATTGTTATTTTTAACCTAAAATTCTAGAATTTATTAAAAGTTTTAAATTGAAAATTTTTCATTAGAATTATTCATATGATTAAGAATTGAAAAATAAGCTAACTTATCCTCTTCCATTTTTTCATCCATAATATTTTCTTTTTCTTCTCTTATCGATTCAGCAATACTACTAACCATTTTCGAACCTTCTTGATCATGCCTTTAAAAAATATTTATAGCAAGTTTATTTTGAAGTTTTTAAAAGATAGACAAAGAAGTAAAATTCCCTTAATCAAAGTACATATTTCAATATAAAATACTAATTTTTTTTTTTTCAACTTCAAATTATTGTCTTTAATCGTTCATTTACTTACTACTTTGTTTTATTCAAATTTATTAGTTTATTCTCATACTTACTAATTCTCTTCTATTATTTTCAATTATTTTTTAAAATATTTATTTTCACCAATAACTTATCTTCTTCCTAACAATATATGTTAAAGATACTAATCTTCCTAATAACTCATATTCAAAAAAGTATTTCATACTTTGGAACACGATGAATTCGTTCATCCTTTTCATGTTCCTGTTTAATTGATGCTGTATCACCTGGGAGAAGTGTACTTCGTTCATGTGATGTTGTTGCAGTCACTTTTGGTATTATTTGAATGTGAATGTTTTCTTGAGGATGAAGAGGTTGTGATACCAGAAGGTCAGCTGTAGTTGTGGTTGGTGGTAATTCTTTCTAAAAGTTTAATTTCATTATTTAAATTTAAAAAAACAAATACAAATTATTCAATTTTATTGTTAACAGTTAATTTAAGTGGTGTTCATTTTTCATTGAAAAATAAGAATTATTGCTAAATTTGTGATATCACTGTAAAAATTTTTAGATTTAGAAAGTTGAAGGAAAAAAAGAAAGGGCTAAATTCTATCAGAAGAAATTTATTTTGTGTTAAAATTTCAATGCAAAAAAAAAAAAAGTTAACCTTCCAAGTTTTATGTTTAGTACGGGTAGGAATTGAAGTTTTAATATTACGCGTTTGATGAGCTGAAACTAATGAAACAGTTTTTGGGCTATTGATCGGTTGAGATCGTATCCTATTAGTATTCGAATCAGAAGTAATTTGCATAACAGATGATGTAGAAATTGGTGGAGAATTTATCAACAATGTTGAACTGGATGGAATTGATAATGATGAAGAAACTGGTAAAGTGGTTGTAAAATATTGTGGCATATAATCCAGATTAGATAAATTAGTCGGGTAAGATACTGTAGAAGTAATTAAAGGTGTATGCCCATATGATACCTATAAAATACAAATATTACATTTGAATTAAATGACGAAGAAATAATAAATTTAGAAATTAAAAGTATATTTTGGCATTTTTTTTTTTCTTTTACATTTTCATTAAATTATTTCAGATGAATGTTGAATAAATGTGAAATAAATTAACGAAAAATTATTTTGATGCCTAATTCCTATAAAAAATTAAATTGATTTTTCTTTATTTTTTATTTTTTTCTAGGAAGGAGAAAAACCTGTCCATATGCTGTCACAGAAGGATCCGGAATAAATTGTTGTGCTATACCGGAAGATTGCTCTATCGGTGGCTCTACTAGATTTGTTAAAGTTATAAAAGTTTTTTCACATTCATCAGGCATAGTTGGTGGAATAGGTGAAGGGTTTGGTGGATTAAAAACATTTTCCGGTTGATTCTCCGATTGCTCTGCCGAATCTACAAGTAAATAATTCAAGTGGAATTTTGATGAAAAAAAAACTGATAAATGATAAGAAGAAAAAAGCTAAATTTTTGATATTTTTTATAAAAAAAAAAAAAAAAAATAAATTCTGAACAGATGAATAAAATTACAAAGCACTAACTGAAATTAATGAAATAATTAATATTTTTATTGTAATTATAATTATATCAAAATTTATTACAAAGAAAGATAGTAAAACTAACCTAAACCAAGATATACACCCCACGGAATCATTTCACATACAACAAATAAAAGTTAAGATAATGAATGCATAAAGAAGCTACAATAATATATGACCTTTTGATCATATTAGCGCCATTTGATCTTTGATAAATCATTATATGATAATTTAATTCGAAGCTTATTAATTAATCCAATCAAAATTTCCCTCTATCATTGATGATCCTTCATTCTTTTCGTTCACTCCATTCTATCATCCATTTATCCATGTCATCTTTAATTTGAAATACATTTCTAATGAAATGCATCAATTACAATAGTATCTAAATTTTTAATAATTTTCATAAAAAAAAAAAAAAAAAAAAAAACTTTTTGGATATTTTTCATAAAAATAAAAAAAAAAAACTAATTCTGAACAAATGAATGAAATTACAAAGCAACTTATCACTGTATCACAAATATGAAATATCGTTTTATTCTTTATCTGTTTTATGATATTTTTAAGTTTCTTCTATTTTATTCATTCCTTCAATTCCTTTTTAACTTCTTCTTCCATTTAACACTAATTACAAGATTCATTTTAATCTGATGTAATTTTGTAGATATTAGAAGTGTTCACGTTTCACGTTACAGAATAACGTGAAAAGAGATGAAGTATGATTGGTTATTTAAATCAATTTTTGTTCTCCAAATTTACATATATCACAGTTTTGGTAATTTACTCATTGAAATTTTTATGTGTAAAATGGCACTAACTTCTAATTTTTCTTTTAATTTAATCGTTAAAGTCTGTGCATATGTGTGTGTGTGTGTGTGTGTGTGTGTGTGTGTGTATGTGTGTGTGGGTGTGTGTATTCTAAAGTGTATGAAATGTAGTTTGACATAAAGATTTGATGATAATTTGATTGTTAATGTATCATGTAGAGTAGTGTTAAATTTCACTGAACTAGTTAAAAAGAATTTTGGATAGCATGAAATATAGGATACGATGTTATTCGATGAATTCATCATGACTTGATAGTACTTCAACGTCACGGAAAGTGACCCAACATTTATTAAAGCTATCTATGCTTCTTTGAAGTAGGCATTTTGGGACTATCGAATTGTTACCGGACTAAATCACTTTTAGGTGATCAGATAATTTATGACTTGATCTCAACCGTCCAGCTAAGAACTACAATTTATCAGGTTTCATTGATCTAAATTTGAAATATAAAGTGATAAAGAGTGTGATGTGAAGCTTAGAGGATAAATATAAAAAAAAGTCTCATGTTGTACCAAAAATTCGACGGAAAAATACTTTAATATAAATCAAAAATGATTGGTTGAACTGATGAGGTACAATGGAATATACAAAATTTTTTAAGAAAAATTATGAAAATGAAGAAACAATTGAGCCACTACGAATATTTAGAATCCTTTTCAAAAAAGACGAAATATTTTCAAATGAAAGGAACGAAACCCGTAACAATTTTAGAAACAAAAGAAAATAGCGCATAATAGGCAAAAATACTGAGCACATAAATTAATTTTTCCTTCCACAAATTTTCACATAAAATATTTAAGAAAACATATGTTCGCATTTGAGAATGCCTAATAATTACGAATTCGGAATGATTGCTTCAATCAAGATTCAATGAAAATTTAATATTCCAGAATAAATTTTATGCAAAGCTTCATAAAGACAAATTTATAATCGTCAAAATTTTCTTCCTACATAAATTAGACGAATTCAGTATTTGGAAGGAAAGCTGGCATCTATCTTTTCAAGCTGAATTATCTAAAATCCAACAACATCGCTAAAACCAAGTGATATTAAAGTGAAAAGCACACGCAACCTGATAATTTTGACAGTAACAACATCTTAATGGAAATGAAGTGAAAAAATAAACAGATCGATTAAAATGAGAAAACATACTTCAGCAAGGAAAAAGATTAGAATAATATGCAAAATTAAGAATATTCAATATTTCTAAGATTGTTCTTTCTTTTAATCTTTTGCTTTCAGTTCACTTTTCCAAAAATGCCAAAAGATGAAGCAGTGAACTTCAAAGATCTTTTGCATTCTCATATCTTTTTAATATCAAAAATCCTTTTTCCGTTGCTAAGAAGACGCCGAACATTCATAATCCATTGAGACCCAGCTAAAGGCTGTTCAATCACAGCCTACCAAATTCGGATCATCTATTACCACACAAGGCAACATTGCTTAAAACTTTGATCCACGAAAATGTCAATTAGGTCTTGTTCACCTTGGAAATGAAGAGGTCACACGATGTGTTACACTTACTGTTGCGATAATTCTCTTTGAATGTATTCCTGCAGAGCATTCGGATCATTCAACATACCGGCATGTGTTGCCAAATACACTAACAACGACGAAGCATTCGGTCTAACAGTAGACGGTTGGAAATTTGTCTGCAACCAGTCATTTGTTTCGGCCAAGGCTCTATCCGACGGTAGTTGACTAAGTCTTTCGATCAATGCTTCCATCAACGGCTGCATCATTTTGGCCATCTAAAAAATTATTTTTTAAAAAATAATTTTTATGATATTAACAAAACCACAATCATAAGCTAATTCATTAACATTTGTCTTAAATTGCTACTTTTTAACAATCAATCTCGTTTTCTTGCATTACGATATTTCTCGGCAATAAGCAAATAAAAAAGTGATACATGCGTAACTTTAAACTTTTCATTTTTTTTACCATAAAGAAAAAAGTAAGTTATTTCCAAAGAATCTTAACGCAATATCACTTTCGAAAGAAATTCACAAAAAATTTTACGGTTTCTCATTTGGAACTGAATTATTCAAAAATTCTTTTATACATGCGAAAATCTACCACTTGAAAAACTTACAACCCAAAAACGGTAATCTTGGCGTGTTCTTTCCTTTATATATCGTTCCAGAAACTGTTCCATTTCGGATTTTTGACTTATTGTATTTGTAGCCGTTCGCGATGATGACGGTAAAGAGGCTTGGAGTGATCTGAAAAGCAAAAGTGAATTCAAATTGATCGTAAATGGAATTTTTTACCGCTTCTTGAACTCGATTTATATTTTTAATGCTTTAAGGCATATAACTTGACGACTGTTTGTTATTGCTAGAGGCACCTATATATATATATAATGAGTAGGAACGAAATCGAATAATTACCTACAGACATAACCTATCAGAACCTTCAAATTAAATTAAAAAATGAAACATCGCTATAAGTTATCTTTTGCAAAAAATCTTGTGTGCGAAGTTGACTTTTATTCTGATCAAACATGGAAATAAAAAATACTAACGAAATTTTGTCATTTAATCGCTGTATATTTCGTTTCAATTGTCTTGTTTTTTCTTCATCAAGCGCAATTTCCGCTTTCAGTTGTCGTATACGTTCAGCTGCACGTGTTAAAACAATAGCATTGGTTGGTTTTGTGCCACAGCCATATAAATTTGGCAAGGACTTTAACAGTTGTTCAAATCCATCTTTCAATGCACAACGTCTAAAACCAGAAAATTTTATATAGCTTATATTTTTGGAAATGACAAACATGAACTCCAAATCAACTACTTATAGTTGAAACAATTAGAGCGAATTCAAATTCCAGGGATTTAAATGTAACAATTATGTAAGCAACATTTGAACTATTATTCCCAATTCAAACAAAAATTTAAGATCACAACAGGCATTATGAAATTGCTTTAATTCACGCATATATCTACCACACAATTATGAAATAAAAACTCAACCTATTTTGTTCAGCATTTAAATGCAGGATACGTTTTCTTTCCACCGGTTCAATCGTACTATCTGCTGCTACACTCCTACAGCCACGCCTTAACAAAAAATTTCTAGCAATCACTTTTTGGGAGTTTTAAAAAACTTTCTAAACATAATTGAAACTTCAAACATTCGATGACATATTCCATTGTAAAGTAATAGTTCATTTTTCAATAATATCAGTTTTAGTTTCTCTCGTTTTGTACTATATTCACTCAATATTACTTATATTGCCTACGCCATGTATAAACTCATACATACACATACATGCACAGGCATATACAATCATGCACGGATGTAGTCTCTTCTTTCCTGTCTTAGTAACGGATCTCTGAATCTAATCGTCACAATACTTTTAAATAATTTAATTTCAGATTCATTAATTTAATTCCAGACTAATTGATTACCTCATTAGTTCTGTTATTTTTTAAAATGCTTGCTCTCAAATAACTTATCTTCTTCCTGTTATGACGATAAAAAATTTCTTACACACAAATTCTTTCAAAACATAAGGAATACAATATATGTTAAAGATACTAATCTTCCTACTAACTCATATTCAAAAAAGTATACCATACTTTGGACGATGAATTCGTTCATCCTTCTCATGTTCCAGTTTAATCGATGCTGTACCAGCTGGGAGAAGTGTACTTCGTTCATGTGACGATGCTGCAGTCACTTTCGGTATTATTTGACTGTTTTCTTGAGGATAGAGAGGTTGTGGTACCAGAAGTGAATTTAGACCAGCCGTATTTGTGGTTGGTGATAATTCCTGAAAGCCTAATTTCATTATTTAAGTTGAAAATTACAAATTACTCGACTAAACTCAGCTAAGAACTAATAAGCGTTCATTTTCTGCCGAAAAGTAAGAAATACTATTGAATTTGAAATCATAGCAGGAATTCGCAAATTTAGAAAGTTGGAAGAAGAAAAGAAAAGGTTATAAATTCTCTCTGAAAGAATTCATTACGAGTATCGAAATTTGTATCGAAATTTTACACAAAAAATTGCGAAATTTCTGAAAAAACTTGCCTTCCAAACTCCATGTTCTGTGGAGTCGGTAGCAATAACATGAGATGATAAAGAGCTTGGCCCCGCAACATTCCACCTTTCGGTTTGGAGTTTCAAGGTATCAGTTGGAGTGGAAAAAATCTTTGACGAATCTTTACTTGAAGCGTTGATGAGATGCGTTTCAACGGTCGGTAACGACGAAACACTTGTCGGGCTATTGACTGATAGAGATGATATCACGGCGGTACTCGAACTAGATGGACTATGCACCACGGATGGAGTTGAGGGACTACTCAGCAACGACGGAGTAGGAGTAGATGGAAAATTCATCCACCATGTCTTATTTGGTAGAACTGATGAAGGGAATTGCATAGTGGTGAGGAACTGCGGTACATAATCCAAACTGGATGAATCGGTTGTGTAAGGCATTGTGGCAATCAAAGGTGTATGCTCATATGCTGCCTATAAAATATAAACATTAAATTTAAATTTAATGAAAAAATAATAAATCTAGATTTAAGCATATTTTGACGTCTTTTTTACATTTTGATTAAGTTATTCAAGGTGAAACCAATGAAATTTACAAATGATACCAATTTGATGTCTACTTCTATGCATAATCATCGATTTTTTTCTAAGGAGAGCACCTGGGAATATGTTGGTGCAGAAGAATTAACAAGAAGAATTTGCGGCGATATACTGGATGATTGTCTTGTTGGTTGCTGCGTCGGATTCGTAAAAGTACTGAAAGTTGTCTCATATTCTTTCGGTGTACAAGGTGAAGTCGCTGAAACATTTGACGAATTATAGTTTCCAATTTCATCGAATAACTGCTCTGGTGGATCTGAAAAGAATTTCGGAATCAAAGAATGGTAACAGTTTACATCCATTTCATCTTGGTTTATTTGTTGAAATTAACAAAGTACTCTACTTAAAAATGCTTTTCATCATTACATAGTTTTTGATTCAAATGGTGCATGTTTTTCGAGAATTTACTATAAAATAAAAATTTGTGCTCCCCTATTCCTATATTAAAACCTAATCATGATCCCATGTAATCATTTTCATGACGACAATGGCCTAATGATCCTATGATATTTTTAAAAATGATTATTTCATTTAATTAAATGAATGTACTAATGCCCGACTAATTTCTTCTTTTCTTCCTTATTACTCTATTTCCTAATCTTTTTTCTTAATATTTTACTAAATTCCGATGACGTATCGCAATTGTACTGGCAATACATGATCTACTGCCTGCCATTTTTTTTCTTAACTTTATAATTCAATTCTCCACAATTGTATTGTCAATCTTTCTCTTGGATTACTGTAAAAAATTACACTACAAATTATGTTTAAAAAAGACTTGGCTCACCAAGTGATGCCATTATTTCTTCGATACTTGGTTGTAACGATAGCAATCCCGGTTGCATCACATCAGCATTATATCCTTGTGCTGAATAATATTTTTAAAAAATTAAAAATAATAATTAAAAATTTAACATCAGATGAATTAATTATTCTTTCCTCTCCTTGTTTCTGATGAGAAAATCTTGCCCAAAAAAAGAAAGTCATTTCCATCAACTCGTAACTGACTCACCTTTTGTTAAAGTGCAAGCTACAGGAATGTTCACTAACTTTGTTAAGGAAACCATGGAAAATGTTAAAAGTCATTCTATATTTCAGCATGATGAAATTTAAAAATTATGTTAAAAAAAAATAAAAATTCTCCCTTCCTCCTTCCTTTTTTGCATCTCTAGTAATCGATAGAAGGAACAAATGATGGTAAACAGCAGAGAATCTAAAAAAAAATGGGCCAAAGAACACCAGGAGAAAAAAAAAAAACTAATCGAAATTTCACAAGACTTCAAAAATCACTTATTTCTTTTGGATTTGGAAAAGTGTATGGTTGCATAAGGTTGGCAAAAAGTGTATCCGTGAATTCATTATCTAAATCATCCGTGTCTGGCTGCTCAGTAGACGAGTTTTTCGGCATTGGATTTTGTACAGCTAATTGTGGGATGGAACTGATCTCTTGATTCCAACTGATACCCTAAATTTATTTCACTTATCAATTTTAGATCACTTCATCCATTGTCTTTTTCACTTATTTCTTTTCATCTTAATATTATCACCACCATCAATTTTTTATGTTCAACCAATTTTTGATTTCCTATACATGTCATTTAATCGTTCATTTGCTAATGATTAATGTACAACGTTGGAAGTCATTTGTTCATTTGAAATTCAAAAACAAAAAGCGCAAAAACTGTGCAAATAAATACCCTGCGTCGTCCTCTTTTTCGTGTTCTTAAATGACGCCATCGTTTATATTGAGCTTTCAATGCATCCATACTTCTCTTCCAGTACATTCCTTCCACAACAGTACCCTGATATTGTTGATAAACTAGAATTTAAGCAAATAATGAAAGATGGGAAAATTTTTCTAATCTTTTAAAATACAATCAAATGGACTTTATCAAAATATTAGCACCATGATAAGTTCCATTCCAAATGTTCCATCATTCACAACTTCACTGCAACCTAAATAAAACCAAATAAATACTAAAATTTACCGTGAATTTAACATGCGTAGTATCATCGTCTGGTACAGTGAAATAGCAGTATGGCGTTCTCTTTGATTTATCCTTATCAGGTCGTCGAACTGCAAATTTCAGAAATAAATATTTCAATGTCCAATCAGCATAAGCATTAAAAAAATCATTACACATTACTTCATACCATTTTATAGCTTCAACATTCTTACTTCCTTATCAGCTATCATCGATTGAGTAAAGCATCTGAAATCGTAATTCCAAATATCTAAGAAATTCCTCTGCGCTATTCCCCCATTTAATCAGTCTAGTTTATATATATATATCATCTTGATACCCAGTCAGAAGTTAACTTTTCACTTTCTTGGCAGATAAACTACAACATAATGAAATGTGGTATGAGGTTTAGTACTCTCTCCGCACCCACTGCTATATCACTGTTTAATAGACGAATAAATGATATCCATAATTTGGATGCTTATTTCCATAAATTGAGATATCTAATGAAAAATTAACTGATAATAATAAATAACAGACGTACATTCCATATAGTAAGCTCTCCAGATGACATTGTTTAAACGTATTCGTTGCTTCCAATGTAACCGTAATCCTTTGAAATCTTTCCACTTCGGTGTTGTCATTTTACTGTAACCAAATTGTACAAAATCAATCAACCAAGTAATATATTATTGTATTTTTGCGATGATTGCATGACAGTATACCCGAAAAAACTTCAAGTCTATTACTATTACAGTGTCATTTCGAGAAAGAAGGAGTTTTGAAAAACTTATTATTTATCAAAATATTCCGTCCAAAATTTACATCAATTCTAGAATCATCTAATCATACCTACTCTATTCTCAGCTTACTTGAAGCTATTGCTGGCATACATTCTTCGCTAGAAGCTTCAACATTACTCAATCGTTGTCAAACCTATATCAAGATAGCATACACATAGGTCATATTTTCTAGCAATAAAAAATGCGACAGAATGAGAATTTGCAATCATTATCTTCTTCTATCTTCTTTTTCTTTTTTCCCTCATCAAATAAGATGTTTAAATAAAATTAATAGCAATAAAACTGAAAATACAAACTTACATAAATATCAATAATTCTAACATATTCCTACCTATTCAACATTACTCTCATGTGGAATGCAAGAAACATGATAACCTTATAAAGATACCTTATCATCATTAAATGTATTAACTAATTTGCAAAATTTACATTTACATTTTACATATATTAGTGCATATAAAGTATGTTTTTGTAAGCGTAAAGAAAAATAAAGAATGGATAAAGTAATCCCAACAGCTATATCCTTTTCTCGGAAAATGAAAAATAATGGCAATAGGAACAATTGCTCAATTTTGTTACCAATAAAAAACCGCAATCCAACCAGAGCAACAAAAGTTAAGCTTATTTTGGATAAAAATATTCCTAACTAATATTCCCTAAAGTAATATCTTACATCATTCGATGCTAATACTTACATGCTTATAGTCTGATCAACTGATAGCTATTGAATGGATCATTGAAATACCGACTTTCACTCTCATCATCTTTAAATGAATGTAATTTTTTAAATAATTGACTGAAAAATCTTTCAATAGCTGCTCAACTAAGTTTAATGCACATAATGGCTATGATTAAATGGAAAGCTTACATTCTAGCCACAACCATAAATAAATTTCCTACGGTACGAACGTTTATCAATCATTTTTAAAAACATACTTCCTAAAATTTCTTAAAAAAAAGAAAAAAAAAAAGTGCGCTAAACAAATGAAAAAATCAATCAGAAAATGCTTGCAGTACATAAAAATTGATTGGTTTGAAATCATGTAAATGTAATATCTATCATAACTATGAGATAACCATATCTTTTAAATCTTTTAGCAAATACATTTAAAAAAAAAAAAAAAAAAAAAAAAAAAAAATGATGAAGAATTAAGAAAGAAAAAAGCTAACTTATAAGCCACTTTGATGCATTTGTTTAATTTATTCAAAGACACATCGATGGCTATTGATTGCGTCCTTTTTGGACCAAATTTGTAAAAAGTAACCGGCTTTTCATCCTAAAATAATTAAAAATGACTTTTTTTTCAAAAAAAAGAAGAAAAAAAAACAGATAAAACAACTCAACAATATAAATCAAAAAAAAAAAAAAAAGATAAATAATTATTTGTAATTATTTTGAAACTATGTCAAAAATCAGTTTTTTGAAAATTTAATTGAAGAAGATTTTTATACTATTATAAGGATGCAAAAAGCTTCAAATATGCATTGAATCAAAATTTCACATGAATAAATTATTTTTGTTCCCACCAAATAATTTTTTTTTCTTTTTTTTTTTTTTTTTTGAAAAAAAAGACTCCTAATCTTCGAAATATTCTATTCATCATTATAAATTTGAGGAAAAAGAAAAGCTACGGAAAAATTGCAGAATAGGATATTAGGAAGAGGAATATTTTTTGAACCAATACTTTAATTTCTTTAGTTTACCAAAGAAATCACATGTTGTAACCTGTTCAACCATTTATTTCAACCAACCAAGTGCAAAATGTTCTGAAGGCCTAATCATAAAAATTAAACAAAAAACATCAAAATACATCAGTAAAACAAATCAATTGATTTGTTACATTTGTTACAAAAGAATGAGTAAACAGATTGGTGAACAAAAATTTCTGTTCTGATTCTAATATAAAATGATAAGAAAACATTTATTCGATAATGGTTTCCAAGGTAATTGCTATAGAAACCATTATTAGACCTAAAATTTTGCTCATTGATTGCAATGGTAACGATAATTATCAAAATTAAATTGTTCGTTTAAAAATATCACAGAATGTAAAAACTTCATAACAATTCACAATGTAAACATAACATAAGCATACGAAAAACCTAACCTGAACATTCAAATCGCGTAAATCTTGATCCTTTTGCTCATCATCTTGCATATGCTCAACGACATCATCCTCAACTACAACCTGGAGGAAAAAAAAAAAAAGTATACATTGATGTTAAACAATATACAATTCACATTTTTCATCTATTGCCTCTTAGCAGAAATTTTAAGTTATTTAGAATGACAAATATATAATCTATCAGACAATTTTTGAATTTTTCTAATATCATTCAAATTAATTTAACTACTTAATTACTCATAAAGCAATTATTCATATAACTTAATGAAATTAATTAATTAGAAGAAACACAGTACACTTGATGAAATCATGCATTCGAAATTTCCTTGTTTCTTTCTTCGTTTTGTTTAAAAATTCATGTTTTTTTTTTTTTTTTTTTCGTTTTTTGAAAAGAGAATATCGATAAATGAAAATAAACTTTTTGTTAAAATATTTCCAAAGAATTTTAAACTATATTTAAAGATTTTTAACAAACTAGAGAGCAAAAAAATTTAGTGAAATCAAAGAACAAATCATTTATCTTTAAAAACTTATTTATCAGCAATCAAAGAACATTTCAGATTGAGATAAAAAGGATACATAAATCCAACAAAGAATTAGTTACTACAGTATCTTAATCAATCATTCATTTGATATTGCTTTAACAAGGTCATAGTACTTAAAACTATTTCCATTCGATTCGATAAAATGAAAATACTACGGAATTTGTTACAATAATGTTAAACTAACAACATTTGAATAACGACTCCACATCTTTCAAAATATGATCGCTACATCAATTATCTTCACTTTTCTTACTAATAGTTTATATTATTTTTCGAATGAATTCAGATGAAATGATATATTAATATTAATCAGAACTTAATATCTTTTATTATTACCACAAAAAAAAAAAAAGAAAGAAAAACGAACCCCAACAACTTCCTCATCGGGTAGCAATTCATCACTATGTGGATTGGAAGTCATAAAATGACCACTATGAATCGGTTCTTGTGATGATGATTTTGATGTCATTTTATTCAATCAATAATATTTACGTTTGTACAAAGCTTCAAATCAAAATGAAACGAATAAATTCTTTCTGAAAAAAAAAAAAAAAAGAAAGATTGTTATAATTTAAATCTTTATACATTTAACAAAACGTAAAAATAAAAATTGATCAAACGAACATAGATAATAATAACGATAAGAAAAACAAAAAAAAAAAAAAAAAAAAAAAATGACAATCAATATATTTCAAAAAAAAAAAAAAAAAAAAAACCGATAAATACAAGAATTTTCTGAAGTTAAAAGATCAAATAAATTTGAACAATAATTTTTAAACATATGCGACAAAACAGTAATATCGTATGAGCACATATGTCATGTCATTTCTTTCAGTTATTGAAAAGTATAAAATATTTCTTCATTTTAATATTTTACAAAAGATGATTGTTATTTCAATCATTCGATGAAAATATTTCAAAGTTAAAAGTATAATTTATCCTCTTTCATGATGAAAAAAAAAAAAAAAAAAAAAAAAAAAAAAAAAAGCAACAATCCATCTGATTTTTATTTTATTTTCAACGTATGAACAAAACTATCTCATTGATATGAAATTGAAATGTAATGAAATTTTTTAAATTTGTTTAACGATAATAACGGCTATAGAAACTAACAGAAAAAAAAAAAACAAAAAAAAAAGGAAAAAAAGTGGAAAAGAGAGAGTTCAAATGAGCTGTAATGTTTCAAGTAAAAAAAAAAGAAAAAGAAAAAAAAAAACATCACTTATTTCTGGATAGAGTTTGATGATAAAATTTCACATAAAAATTTCAATAAAGTACATTCTAAAAAAAATGATGCCCTTTCGAAGCATTTAGCTTCTAAATGGTAATATTTTCCCTCTATAGTATCATGATATTGTCCAAAATAATTTTGCACAATGAGGAAACAATTTTCAAAAATTGATTATGTAACATTAATATGCTACGTATTACACGTACTACACGTCGCCATCATAATGCTACATAACATTTTAAATATATACTTATAAATAAAACTAGCTTGATAATATTGTACATAAAATAAATGAAATTACTGTAATAAAAATATAAAATCTATAAAATATGATGTAAAATTCTAATCAAAAAAAAGAAAAAAAATTAAATTAAATTTAAAAAAAAAGTAAGAGATTTTTGGAGATGTTTTTAAAAATGGAAAAAAAAAAAAAAAAAAGAAAAAAGAAAGTTAATAATGGGAAAAGCGATTGGATGAAGAAAAATGTTTTGGTGAAATGATTGGTGAAGAGGAGAAAATAAGAAACATTTATAATGATGATGATAATAATGATGATGATAATGATGATGATGATGATGATAATGATGATAATGATACACTCATTAATTAATTAATGAGATGATGACAAAATGCATGGAATGGATGAAATTGAGAGTGAAAAAAAAAAAAAAAAATTGTAATAATGTAGAAAATTTTGTGGGTAAAGCAATGAGAGAGGAGAGAAAATTGGTGGAAAAAAAAAAAAATGCCACTAAAAGTATCGGTTTCATTTTTCTTTTTTAAATTCTTGTACTCTTATCATTACTATTGATAAATTTTTTTTTTTTTTTTTTTTGTTATCATTGCTATAGACACGATCAATTATTATGATTAGAATATGATCATGATCTCATGATTCATTTAAAAATTGAAAAATTTCATAGAGTATAATTTTTTTTTTAAAAAACTTTTATTAGATTAAAATTTCAAATGTTTCCCTTCCAGATCCTCCCTTCTCTTACAACATTTAACATTTTGTTATTTCATCAACATTTCTTCCTTCATCATTAGAACACAGTAAATTAATATATGTAAGATAAATTGAAATTTAACGTAGGAAATTAATTATCAAAAAATTTTTCAAATGACGTTAAACATTTCCGAAATATTTACATGCTTTCTTGTCAAATGATCAAATCAATTTCTTTGTTATATGTAATATTGTGTAAACATGAAGAAAAAAAAAAAAAAAAAAAAAAACTCAAATATGTTTTGCAAAAAATTTGATTAATGATCTATTAATATATAATTAGTTTTTTAACAATTTCATTAATTATTGACAGTTTACTGAATTCATTTTATCTATTGCAAAATTTTACTTATATCCTAAAAGGTAACATTTTAAAGTGTTAATTCAAACAATAATTTTAGTACAATTTATGAAGTGCTCCTTTTTTGTTTTTTTTTTCTTTACTTTTAGATTTGTAACGGAAATGAAATTATATTTTCGTAACATCTGTTATAATATTGCTACAAAATTGAAAATTATTCCACCTACATTAGCATATTGATGCCATAACATTCACTTCATCATTTATTATTCAAATTCATTCTAATAGTAGTGTAAAAAAAAAAAAAAAAAAAGAAAGATAACCTTTAAATTTCTTACAATTCTATGATTTACTACAAATTTATTTCCTGTATAAGAAGTTGTAAATTTTTCCACAGAAACATTATTCCATTATTCCAAAATCATCTGAAAAAGAAGGAAAAAAAAAAAGCAAAAAAGTAGAAAAATTAATTAAATCCAGAGAAGAATTGATAATAAATTTATTAATTAGTATTAATACAACGATCAAATATATACTATATAATTAGAAAAATAAATTATTCATTAACATTGTAATAAAATTAGTAAAATCATCCTCTTTTTTTTTTCTTTTTATGCGATATATTTCGATTATTTATTAAATAAGCTATCGCAAAAAATTATTAGGCAAAAAAAGAAAACAAAATGTAATTATAGAAAAATTATTGCAAAATTGTTGCTAATATTTTTTAACATTAGCAATAAAAAATGATATATATCTATTATTATATTTTTAAAATGTGATAATTTTTCTTCTACATAAAATTTTTGTAGCTTTTCTTTTTTTTTTGTAAAGAATTATAAGTTGAATCTTTTATATGACTTATATAATTCTTTCTTTAGTTTGCATTATGCAATAAAATCTACAAATGAATTTTCAAATATTTAATGAATTATAATAATCAATTACGTAAACAAAATCTATATGTGTTGATAACCATTATTTCCGTCAACAATAACTTTTTTGATCAATTTGATTGCTAAATTCGATTACAATCAATTTTTCCTCCTCAATCGATCCATAGTACTTCTTGAAGCAAAAAAAAAAAAAAAAAAAAAAAAAAAAGGGAAAAAACTAATGATTAAAAAAGTTTTGTTAACACAGGAAATAATAATGATATGATAGTTAGATCGTATGAAAATTGACCTTTAAAGAAAAGAGAACAATATAATTAGTGATCACCATACTAAGAGTAACTGTTACATTGTAAATAAATTCAGAAAATTTTTAAACAACATGGCAAAAGTCATTTGTTGACAAGAGAGATATGTTAAAAGAAGACATCAATGATCAACCAAAATCATTATTTTTCTTTTTTCCTCTCATTCATTTTCTTCTTTACTTTTTTTTTTTTTTCTGCTTTTATTTAGCTATACATATTTTTTCCTAATTAGAAATATTAATCATTTGTTTAAGTTAACTTTCATATCATAAGAAATTATTTCTTAATTATGTTACATATACAAAAAAAATTTTCAACATTTTAAAATGATTGACTTCTTCTAATAATTATGAAGAAATTACTTCGATGATAAAAGTCGGAAATATCATCTAATAATGACAAAATAATTTAACTTTTCTTTTTTTTTTCTTTTTTTTTTTTGCATAGAATCACTAAAATTAGACAAAATTATATGTAACTTTAAGCATAGATTCATACGCAATTATATCTAAATATGCAATAAATATTAAGTTAAAAAAAAAAAAAAAAAAACACTCATTTACATATATATATATATAACGCATACAATAAGGATAATGAATATTAAATTATAAAAATAAAATTTTAATCAAATAATTGAATAAAAGAGAGGGAGAGAGAGAGAGAGAGAAGCAAAAGTTCAAAATGAAGAGAAAATTCAAAGATCGATGCTATTCAAGAGAATAATAGAAAGAGAACGATTGCTGCTCATTTGTCGTACAATGTTAGCATTTCACATTTTCGCACACTATCAAATATTACAGGAAAGGATCAACCCCATTTTGCTCACCAAAACAACAACCCACATCTTTTTTGTTACTATTTTTGTGTTCAATTTAAAAAAAAAAAAAAAAAAAAGATAAATTATTATTTATAAAATTTAAAGAAAATAAAATACAAATCATAAATGATTTATTTAATATAATTTTATTAAAAAATTATACTTACTGTTATGATAGATAATAAAGAATTCTACTAGCAATTTTTATCATTCTAATTAATTGCAAAATCAAAATACATATCGGATCTATCATCATAATTTTTAATATAGCAAATGGATTTAACAAAAAAAAAAAAAAAAATTCCAACAATTGTAACAGCCGGAAGTTCGTGGATTTCATCCAGAAGTAATCATTAAGAAGTAATCATTATGATAATGATTACCACAATACGGAAAATTCTCTCAATGAAATGAAATATCATTGTAATAGGTGATAGGTGTATTTCAAAAGTTAGTAAATCAAAAAAAAAAAAAAAAAATTAAGCTAGAAATTTTAAGCTTTATTTAGACTTATCCGATATGTGATATATCAGTAATGTTACATGTATGAAGTATACTGCAAAAATGAATACTTCCTGAGAAAGTACTACAATCGGAATAGATATCGGAATGCTTATTTTTGCAAGAGAGAAAAGATTATACAGAGCTTTAATGGGAAATTATACATCATTTTTAACTATTTTCAACATAAATTCTTCCTTTTTTTTTTCCCCTTTCTCAGCTGAAAAAAAAAAAAAAAAAAAGAAAAATACCACAAAGTTAATGTCCTTTCTTGGGATAACAAATAAAATATCACCATGAAATTGTAATCAGAGAATGTAATTTTCATATAAATAAACACTTGAAAATTTTACACTTCCTCTAAATTTTCATTCTCAATGTATTACTTTTAATGCGATGTGATAGTAAATAGTGAAAATATTTCAAAAATTTTCCCATTTTAACTAAATTTTTGTCAATTACATTTAATTGTACAAGCAAATATTTTCATTGATGCTGCAACAATTATGTTGATTGTATTGTTTGAATATTCATTTAATCGTATGATGTTTACTTGTTACTTAAAATTTGATGAATTACATTAAGTAAATATTAGAATAAATTCTCTCTTTAAAGTATATTTTTCTTCTTAAAATTATGCTAGAGAAATAAAACATAGAAAATGAAGGACAGTAAAAAGCAACAGACAGGAGGAGGGAGAGAGAGAGAGAGAGAGGGAGAGAGGAAGAAATTGGAATTGCAATAAAGTACCACAAGTTAGATTCAGCTTTCTTTTTTCCAAAAAACTTATTGTTAATTCTTTTGTTTTAGTCCTAGCCAATGAAGAGCTTTGTCAGAGAGAGAAAGAGATTAAAAGAATAAGTGATAAATCAATTCTATCATGGGGAAATACTTTGAGCCTTTAGCATTGTAAAAAGTACTTCACAATGCTAAAAATTGTTTAATTTCAGTATAATGTAACCCAATTTTGATTCAAAATAAATTTCAGTTTCCCATAATACTAAAATATTTTATAATTTTTTTATAATTTTATAATCCATTCTGCTAAATTTCCCAGTCTTTTTTCATAACCCACTTTTTTATGCCCAATTATTACATTGTATTTTCAATTTTTTATATAATCCATTTTCTGCGTATCAAATTCCTCATTCGTCCTTCTGATCGATCAGTGTAGTAGTACATCCTTCTATAATTGTTCCATTTTTCACATCAATCATTGCCGTATAAGGTTCATTTTTCAACATCATTCAACAGTTACTCTCCTATTTCATCTCTGGGTTAGGTGATTCAAACTATCTTAGCTCTATCGTGTGGATTACCTTTAAGCTTCCAAGAATTTTGTCAGTTATTCTTCATAACACTATTTTCTTCACGTTTGGAAATCTTGAAAAATGGTGCTATATTTAGCATAAATAAGTGATAATCGAAGTGTTTTAAATTTTGCTTCAAATCATTAGAACTAAAGCTAATGGGTAAATGGAAAGTAACAACTTGACATTTTACGTAGAGAAAATTGACGCATAGATGTCCAACGTTTGCTGACATCTGTGCGATGCAATGCTCCTCAATGAGTCTAGTATGTTGAAGTATATTTTTTAGCTAAGCTACACGATTTAGAAATTGTTGTCATCTAACGGGAGAATCAAATACCATATTTTATCTGAAATACCATTCAGCTTAGCAAACGAAAAACAATGATTCCACATTAGTTTTATGACAATGATGAATATGTATACGATAAACGCTTATTAATTTACAACACGATAAAATCATAAATACATAATATGTCTAGTAACAACATAAGTATAATTAAGTATATGATATTAACTTCATTTTTTTTATTTCAGTATTTTATTTTTAAGTTTTATTACTGCTACTGCTCAGTGTTTTAACACATTATGAGTTTTATCATATACTATATATATATTTATAGTGTATATCAGCACAAATACACCAGAAGTGACGCAATGCCTATCACATATAATACGTCATAAAATCCATGACGCACCTATATTTTCTAACACGTAAACAAGTTGTAACATGTAGTAATTAATTCACTCATATACAGACATAGAAATGCTATGCATTTAAATAAAACATACAAACAGAATAAAAATAAAAGAAAAAAAAAAAAAAGAGGGAAATGTTCATAGGCAAAAAGAGAGAAATGTTCATAGGTAAAATCTTTGTATTATAAATTATCTGAGAATATCTATCATTAAATTAACATATTTATCGAAATAAATTTTAGCTGCTAAGCAAATAACCAATTATTTTCAATTTAGTAAAATCAACGATAATTGAAAAAAAAAAAAAAATTCGCTATAATAGTTAAGGAAACTCTATTGTTATATACATTACAAAGTAAATCAAATAAAACTGAAAATATAACAACCGGAATCATTTAATCCGGAAACTATAATGACCATAAAAACACCGGTTCAATCATTATTTTTCGGCCATGCAACATGGATGAAAAAATCATATCCCATCGAGAATGATTTCATTCACTTTGAGAATGATAAGGGTAAATTGGGATAGAAATGATTTGGTATTTATTAAATAATTATCCAAATGAGGATGAATTAGATAACAGGAAAGAAATTACTCAATGTTTAGATTCTTGAGATTTAATTTTAATGAAATTTACAAAGTATAAAAGTATAAAATTAGCGGAAATTCAATTGCTTTTAGAGTTGTACAATTGAGAATTTAAAGGATGAATTTACTTTTGAAAAGCTATCAATTGTTTCAATAGGAATAGTTTCAAAGTTTTCCTTTGATAAGAAACATTATAAATTGGAAATAATTGATTAGAAAATATAGAAATAATAATAGTTCCAATGTGAGCAGATGGATTTATTGTGAATTTGAAAAGGAAAATATCGAATATTTATTTACTAAACAAAGAAATAATGTAACATTGGGATAATAAATAAGGAATACTGTAAAGGGTCAAATAAGTATCAAAAAAAAAAATGTGGTAAAATTCTTCTAAATCACACAGTGATAGTTAAAAAATTAAAAAAGATTCAAAAAAATGAAAATTTATACGATGGAAGAAGATAAGTGGAATAAAGAAGAGCATAAAAATGGATATTAAAAATATGATGATACAAGGAAATATCAATAGATAATATGATAGGAAGAGGTATGAAAAGGTATAATATAAGGAATGTTATCTAACATTTATCACTTTAAAATTATCTAGTCTTATAATTACAAAAAGAAGTGATAAAAATTATTCATAGTGATAATTTCAAAAGAGAATGAAACAATTGATGATTTAAGTAACCAATGGTTTCATCCAAGATTGAAACAACAATGATTTAAGGAAAATGAAATAAAGAAAGTATCAGAAATTAAGGTAACATTTTGGTATGATTGGATTAAATTTTTAAATTATCAAAGTGATAACAATGTTTAAAATATATTTAGATGATTTATAACAATTGAATGGATGAAAAGAAATATTCTATACAGTTCAATAAGTTTAAAACTATTCGTTATTCGCGGCCAATAACTTTTGAAGATAATTTTTTAAGTTTCAAATTGAATAAAAAGAAAGTTTTTTTTGGAATTAACTGATAGCATATCACGGCAATAAATTTTGTTAATGATTCAAAAAATTTATCTCTATCTCTAGTAACCATGAATCAATGATTTGAAAAAATTGAAAGATTAAAATTAATTGAACATTTGAAGTTTAGGAAAATTGAAAATTTGAAATTTAAAAATCCTTCACTACCATTATCACTTATCAATTGTACAAACCATAATCCGGGAATCTTTACTTACTTCATAATTATAATGAAGTTGTAGAGAAATGCAATGACATATGCATTTAGACTATTTATCAATATAAAATTACTTACAAGTTCAATAGCAATGCAAAACCATACTCCAAATCAGCTTCAGTTAAAATTTTCTTCAATTCCATTAAATATTTTGCATGTGGAAATTGAATTTCACGAAATTTTCCAAGTCGAAGAAATGATGGATCAGTTTGCTCTTCACAGTGGCGCAATACAATACGTTGCCAATTCAGGACACGAATTTGTTCCCAAAATTTATCACAGTCAACTCGGAAACCTTCTACAATAATAACACCCGGTTTTCCGGGACAGAAAAATCCATCCAATTGATGCAATGTTGCCGTATCCTTGATCATACGTCTCTTCATTTTGTTGCGAATATGATGTGAATAAATCCAAAATCGCGCGTATTTTATGCCAGTTGTTATTTCCATATTATTTACTATTTGCACCGTCTGTTTTCCGATCGTCTCCTATAAATCTTATTTATTTTGAATTAAAAGATAATTTCAGATAAATCGAGTTACTAATTTTTACTAACAAATATTATTTGAAATTACACTGAAATTATTTCTGAAGATTTTCAACTTTTAATCAAAAAATTCAACAGAAGTTTTTTTTTTTTAAAAAAAAATCAATGAGAAAAAATTCCACAATATATTCGATGAAGTTATTTTTTGAGAAGAAAACAAAAGAATTCAAAATAGCTATTATGTTAAATTTAAATTAGATAGTTTGTCCTACTAAGTACCATTTAAGGTAGCGATCGTTAAATTTCATAAATGATAATAAGAATGAATAATGTATTATTAAAAGCTAACATCTCAGGAAAGAAGGAGAGGCCTAAACTATTATATTAGGATGTGAAATGGCCTTAATCGCTGTATTCGGTAAAGCTTCAAAATTTCAAGATGCCCACTTCAACTCAGAAGTATTTGTATATTTGGTAAATTATAGCAATTCAAAGTTGAGAAAGAAAGCTTAGGCTAAGAATAATATAAAACATGCATTCAATAATTTTTTCCAAATTAAATGCCTAAAAGTGACTGATTGATAAGCAATCATGTATTTGCCGTATTGCAATATAATATGATAATTTTTAAAATTATAATTTGAAATTCAACCTTGAAACGACTGATATTACCACTAATCCATTGCATAATAGTCAGTGTAAGAGGTATACCGAGAGTTTCTTGATCAATGAAATATCGAAGTTCTCGATTAAGCAAATCACAATTGACCAATGGACAACGAACAAACGCAGAAGGTTTCATGATGATAGGATATTCATTACTCAAATGTATTACAACCTCATAATTGATATCATCAAACTGCTAAAATATAAATTGCATCAAATTTAGATTTTACCATAAAGATAAATTGTGTTTTAGTAAAAAAAAAAAAAAAAGAGAAATTGATTTCGTTTTTTATCTTCAAGAAATATCGGACCTGATGCAAAGTTAGCTGTGTTACTTGGCCATTTTCTGCTGGATCTTGAGGCTCATTTACTTCTAATTCTTCCACCATATACATTGCTTTAAGAAAGTCCAATTCATCTAGCAACAATCGTCTACATGCTTCATTCTGGTCATCCATCTATACAGAAAAAAAAAAAAAAAAAAAGAATCAAAATTGATTGCTTCTTGCAAAGTTCAGAAATTTCGTTTAGCTTTTAATAATTGTTCTATTGCAAAATATTTCTTTAACTTTATGTTTGTTTTACTATGTTTCGATTAATTCCAAATTATTCTCGCTATTTCACTGATCCTCTTCTATCCCATAATAATCAACGGCTTTCTCGAGATTAAAACTAGTCCAATTGTATTCGTTTAAATATATAAAAATTAATCAAAAATTTATATGGTACAAATTTCAATTTCATTGTTGAATTTTATAATTCTTTCATTACAACAACACACGTTTAAAACGTTCGATGCAATAGAAGACTGTAATATATGAATATGAGTAATAGATTAAATAAGGCATGAGTTTATTGCAGGGAAATTTTTAGCCAGAAACTAAATCTTTCCAGTAGAAAATGGAGTCCAATTATACAATTATTGTAATCAAATAATAATGATCAAATTATTTGCTTGTCGAAAGAATGAAATTATCAATAAAACATTGAAATGTTCAAAACTTGTTACAAATAGTGACAAAATTAAATATGGAATAAAAGTTAAGGAATGAATGAACTGAGGTGTTTGTTACGAAAAAGGAAAACAACTATAATGCAAAAAATAAAAACAAGAATTCTACAAAATAGACCAGAAATAGATAACCTTTAACTTAAATATATTAAAGTTGAATTAATGGAATGACGAGTGGTATACATGAAGTTAAACGATCTAACTAAATAATAAGTACCTAAAATCGACTTTGAAAAAGAAATACAATTGAACATAATGCTAACAAGTTTTTTGGTTCATTAATTCAAGTTGACTTCCTTCGAAAATTATGAAACAGTCACCAAGTCATGAAATTCTCGGATTTTCATCTTACTATTTTTAGATAAAATTTCTGGTTAGCTTCAAAATAGCTTCCGAAAGCGATTAATTAAAATAGAGAAACAACATAAAGAATCAAAACTACTACAAAAAACAGGCACAATAATAAGTTGATGTTTTGGAAAAAGACATCTGAATTTTTGAAAAATTTTTAGAATCAAGTGGTTGCAGATAGCAGCAATTTAAACTTTATCTTTCCGATTTTAAAAATTTCCAAGAAATGTACAGATTTTCTTTTCGTTTCATTTACTAAAATTTCCATGGAAAAGGAACCTTTTCACTTTATGAATATGTACATTTTATTCTTCAAGAGACATGAGCTGTAATACAAAAAAAAAAATTGAAAAAAAAAAAAAAAAAAAAACAAGAATTGCAAACTTCTACATGGCAGAATTATGACTACGCCGTTGAAACACAGGAAATTTTTTGCCATGTAAAAAGATGGTATTATCTAAATTAGTCTTGAAGAGACATTATCCTACGAGTTGCTCCGGAATATCGGATTTAATAAGCGATACGATAAATGGAATAATAGCGATTACAAGCAGTAAATTCAAAGTCATCGAAGCAACAAAAACATTACGCCAGATATCGTAACGATATTCACAGGGCAACGGACAAGTAAAATGTGGTATTATTGTTTCGATTGTTTCAGATCCTTTCTCTACATTGTCCATCAGAACATCAACTACAGTAGCAATCTGCAATAACTTAACATGCACTATCAGTTCGAAAATTTGATGAATTTTAAAACTATACACACATATTCAACATATAGTTGTTTTTCTTTTCGCATGCATGTTATGGGAAATATTCGACTACACAAACAAGTCCTACACGGCTATGGATAAACTTTCTGAAAATCACAATACTATCATTAAAATAATCTGATTAATCCATCTGCTAATTACGATATCGGAAACTATCCAAATGCAGCCACCTATCTAATTTTAAGAAGTCATAAACAAGTTACAAGCATAATATTCGTATCGCTTAGTGTGAAAAAGAGACGAGAATTTTTGCCATTACCATTCTTTCAATCACTCTTCTAAATTATGCATGCTCGCAAAAATCTTCAAATGCGGAAGACAATACGGTCTATTCTGTTTTTTCTTCCCATCTTTAACACATATTACTTGTGGTTATAGATAATGATCTAAGGAATCCAAATATCGTTAATATAAGTTATTAACGCTTGTACTAATTGAAGTCCCTACTTTCATGAGAACTTGTATTAAGGAAACATTACCAAAAACGGAAGTACACTGAAAAAAAAAAAAAAAAAAAAAAGAAAAAAAACGACTTACTGTATTTTCGTCCACCACATCTTCGGGTTCTAACTGTGCAGAAAGTTTCGCGATTATTTCTTCCTTTATTTCCGTATAATTACGATGTCCATGTTTACCGTGCCATTTGTACCACTGATCTGCAACAATAATTGATTCGTATTTTATGCATAAGTATGGGGAAGAAATATACAGAAGCTCGAACCTAATACAATTAAACAGAATCTCACTGAAGAAGTTTTTCCGTTTTGTCCTTGTACCGTTCCTAACTTCCTTAAGCCTTCCCTTATTTTTGGGAAACCCACCGTATAAATATCACAAAAAATTTTAAAAATTATAACCAATGTGCATTTGAACTGCAACAAAATGTTTCATTTGTGTCAGCAGAAGATGTTCGTAAAATTCTAATGACCCATTTAAGCATGTCAGATCGCTGTCGTGAATAGAACAATGACTCCTAAACAATATTTACTTCTTCTTCTTGTTCAGAAAGTTTTTAATAAAAGAAATTCAAATGAATCTTTATAAAAATTAAAATAAACAATCAAAAACATTCTTTTACTTGGCGATAATTTTTTCACAAATATTGCTTCAATTAACTTAATCTCAATTTTATCTCGTTTTCGTATCTTCAGATATGCAAGCGATAGTTTGTCGAATGTGAAACAAAAGCTTAGCAGTAAGGTTTTCTGGATTGAAAAGTAATCATAGTGAATTTTGCTATATTAATGAAGGGAATAAACAAACAAACTTACGAGCAACCCTTAAGAGTTGAATTATCACCCGTTTCATAGTTTTGCGCTTTTATATAAATCAATTGTAACATAACTAAAGTAGTGAACTTCAACATCGATCTTGCGGCAATCTATGGGGAAGCACAAAATGAACGAAATTTTAGCTGCCTGAAATAATATCATAATCTGAAGTAAGTTAATATTTGAACATACAAGTAGATCGAATCTATGATATGAATAAAGAAATTAGATTCACAAATGACCCTGTTCCTCTTTTTCAACTGACAACGCTATCTTTGCAAGATCATTTCTTATCGGAGAATTTTTGAGGAAAAATACCCACCAAGAAGCCTATTTTAAGCCACCATGATTACTAATCACTTTGGAAATGTCAGAATGAATTCTCCATTTTTATGACAAAAAGTAATGTCTTTAAAGAACACCAAACTTCTGCGACAGTACTTTCTGCAACATTTTAACTGGATCCTTTGATCTAAAACCCTACATGAAAAAAAATCCACTTTTTATTCAAATATAATAATTTTCACAGATGGGCAAAACATTGTTCACGAAACAATGAATTTATAACTTGGAAAAACCAATAACGCATGACTCAACTGACCATCTTCGCTGTCTCTACTTTTCTTTTCTTTTCTTGAATCAAAAAATTGCAAATATTTATAACGTAAGATTTTAAAAATATTTACAGTAACACATTCACAGTTCGTGATAAGAAAGTATACTGATCATCTCTGGAACAATTTTCTGCATTGCATCCACCAGTACCAATCCATCATGCTTCATTTTCTGGCAATTTTCTTGCTACTGTGATGTCCCAGTAATGATTATATGAAAGAAGTAACCGAAATAAACACAAATAATTAATTAAAGTGGCTGAAAGTCTACTTGAATGAGTGATTAATTAAAGTAACCGAAATGAAGTGTACTTCAACAAATAATTAATTAAAATAACCGAAGTAAAGTGTACTTAAAGAAATTGATTTAATCTACAAAAATATTAGTAGCATGTATTTAACCATGATCATATGCATAAAATGCCACTGTTTTAAAATTAAGAGGCCTAAAACCACTTCTTGGTCGATTAAATGGTTGTAACTGAAAAAAGCAAATAATATGAAAAAAAGCAAGGATTTACAATATTCGAGATATAGATTAAGACAACAAAGACAGTTTAAATTTCATATATTATCTATCCTATCCTAACAATTTTTATATAAAAAAGAATTACGAGTAAAATCTAACTAAACTTCCTAATATAAATGGACAAATTGAGCGTTGTTCTAACAGACGAGCACGAACCTGAAAAATATAAGACAATAAAAATTTCTAAACTTATAATGACAATTTAACAATTAGAAAAATATTGAAACAAAGAAGGGATTGAATGAGAATATTGAAAAATAATGCTTAATTCTTTTCAGTTCCAATAGTTCTGATAGCAGCATCGACACTGATCGTGCCTTAGCATAAATGCTTGACAAATTTACATAGGAACATGTGAGAAAAGATAGGACACTGATTCTCCATTATGAGTACGTCGAATTGCTTCGGCCAGAATCATCGAAATATCAATACACTGCAAAACATAATGGTTATTATTCTAACAATGACACAACCACAAGTGACAGTGATCCAAATGCACCTAAATAAGGATAGTAATTAAGATCCTCAAGCATTAACAGACATAGCGATATTTATGGCAAAGGAACACGACTCCATTTCTTATAATAACCATCTAAGACTGATCGTTACTCAAATAACTAGTCAAATATCATTGTATTTTTATATGATTATTCATCATGAACTTAATAGGCTGTAACATTTACCCGTAACCTTAAATATTCGATTACCTGCTAATTATCTTACCAGATCTGTAAATACACAAAAAGTTATTAATGGCATCATTCTAGGAGAAATATCTAATGGTTTCGGACTATATTATAGACAATGAAATATGAAATTAGATTTACAAGGATTGTTCTTTCTATTGTAAAATGAAAATAGTGGATGCGATTTATAAATCATTGATGCTAATAATGTTACTTTCAATTTTTTTACACTGGAAATAACCACGATTATTTTTGACACAGCAAAGTATACTCCGAAATTTTGATTTTAATCTTAAAATTTTGGAAAACTTTAGTGAACAACAAGAAAATTGTCAAATGTTGAAATACCTGAATTTTTGAACATTTTTTCATATTCTGTTCTTGCGGTATTGTATTTGTAACAACCACTGCCTCAAACACTGAATTGTTTAGCCTTTGTATTGCAGGTCCTGAGAAAATCCCATGTACGCAAAATGCATAGACTGCACTTGCTCCCGCTTCAACTAATCTAAAGGTAATGAGTAATTCATCGACTAAAGATCATTTGTAAATTTGGTTTCCACAAACTTAAATGAAGTCAGTATTATGTAAAAGAACTGGATGACAGAGCAGAAAACATCTTTACTGCTTTTATTAATTGATTATGGACGAAATTTAACTAAATATGATCGTATTACGATACAAAGCAGTGAGCTCGTTTCTTTTAGATATTTCCAGCATCGAGTAAAGCATTAAGTTAGGTAGTTCACACACTGAGAACTACCTGACTTAATGCTTTACTCGATGTCGAAAGTATCTAGAAAAAGAAAATGAAACTCATAACAGTTAAGCAAGCCTTTGCATAGAAAGCTATGCAGCATCAATCAGTGACACTTTCCAAAAAACTCCACTCAGATGTCATATTAGGAAGATGAGTATAAAAGATTAAAGAATATCCAAGTATTGATATATTCTCAGAAAACCATAGCAAATAATGCTTTCTGTTGAGGAACCAAAGTACGGCAATCCGAACTATTAAAAGCAGAAGAAAACTAAATCAAACGAAAGCAAATGTTGTTGATTATTTAAGAAACCGACATACAGAAATAACTGATGTTCAACGCAAAAATTGTATTAAATAACCAAATTAGGGACTATCTATACTTACTTTTCAGCGGCAAGACAAATCGTTCCACATGTATCGGCCATATCATCAACTAATAATGCAACCTGAAAAAGTATTAAAGGAAAGTTTCAGTAAAATTGAAAGTTCAACATATATACCATTACTATTCCATTTCTAAATTTAAATCTCAGTTATAAACACGAATAACAGTTGAACTAAAGCTTACTCTGTCACGAACGTTACCAACAAGTGTCATCTTCTCCACTTCATTGGCTCTTTTTCGTTCTTTGTGAATTAGTGCAAAATCAACATTTAAACGATCAGCAATTGAAGTTACTCTGTAAATTTATGCCTATAAAATATAGTCAACGCAGAAAAAGCGCTCGATATACTCAAATTTGAAGAGAAAATATAAGGAATTACTAAAATCAGATATTTATGCTTTATTTTGGTCATAAGTCCTACACACGATATTGCTACAAGTCTATAAAGAGAATTAATATCAACAACTCTTTAATTAATCAAATCCAGCTATATATAATACCGTTTCGCGCCACCAGCATCTGGTGATACAATGACTGCTTCCTGCCAATTTGGTATTGATTCTTTAATATATTTTAAGATTGCCGGTTCCGCATATAGATTATCCACGGGGATATCGAAGAAGCCCTGAAAAACTTTATAATCATTATTCAAAACGTTCATAATTACGACGACGAAAGATTGCTGATCCTGCTTTTCCAAAAGAAATTTTTCAAAAGGTTCTATCTTTATTTTTTCATAAAATTCAGCTACATCATTTACCATACAGAGATATATATGAGACTCAGAACAGACCTGTATTTGAGAGGCATGTAAATCCATTGTAATAATATGATCAGCTCCAGCTACGGATAGCATATTTGCAACAAGTTTCGCGCTAATTGGTGCACGAGATTTATCCTGAATATAAATAAATAAAGGTGAGACTTAAGAGATAGCTATTCAAGAGACATTAAAAGCATCAAGAAAAATGATATGATACGGAAAAATTAGTAAAATTGAACCGTTCGAGATCCTTTAGAAACAATCAAAGTGACTATCCTTTAATCGACAGTTTTATCTCATAAACATTAATCACAATTACAGTACAGGATTTCAGTACCAACTTGTGCAACTATATGTGGTATACGAATGTAATGCTTACGTTATGGAAGAAGTTTAAGAAGTCCAGCCAACCTAATTAGACGGAACATGCACCAAAATCGTGAATTTAGAAATCTACAGCTGTTTACTTGATATGTTACCTTCTTATCTTGACGAGCGTAAGGAAAGCATGGAATAACAGCAGCTACGCGAGATGATGAAGCAATCTTACAGGCATTTATCATTATCAGCAGTTCCATCAAATGATCATTTATTTCACCACATGCGCTTTGAATAATATAAACATCTTCCCCACGTACACTTTCACCTATTTCGACATTCGTTTCCTGAAGATAAAATATGGGAAACAGTAAGTATATCGAAATGAAAATTAATGTGGCCACTGACAGGAATATGTACTTCCAGTAGCAAAAATATACTCACAATAAAAATTACCGGCCATATGCAATGCATGTTTGCTATGTTTCAAAAGCTGTGAGTGCGATATAATAAAAGAGTGACTAACAATGAACAGCTTACGAAACATAGTTTTACCTAAATTAGGGGCCAATAAATTCATATCATAGAAAACGAAATTTAACCTTGTCTCAAACATCTTTCCCATTAATTTCCAGGCTAACAAGTGATCCCTAACAAGAAAATGTACTGCTCTAAAAACCACCTTATTACTGAATTTTTTAAGCGATGCTTTCGCAACATCCAACTGCAACCGTTCGCAAATTCTCTCAGATAGATCTCGGTGTGAGGAACCGGAAAATACCTAAAATTTATCTATGTAAAAAATCGTCGGATACAGCAATACCCATTTAACGCTTACTCTAACTTGAATACCAATCAAATGTGAAAATGCATAAGTACGTATAGGAGTGGGTAAACTTAGTGCATGAATATGCATATTTCTAATAAAAAAACGGTGAAAATAAACATAAAAATGATGAATACGAAGAATGATACCTTGATATTCGGCATTCTTTTTGCTTTCGGTAGCTGTTGCCGCAGTTGGTGTTCAGTTAAGAAGTGATCGTTGTCCTTTTCAATGATTGCAGGCCTATTCTGAAATTGAACAGAAATCTTTGAGAGATTTTTCCGAGCGTATTTGTAGACGAAATTCTGAAACGAAATTTAAGAAAAAAGAAAACATTTAAAATACCAAAAATTATATCTCCCATCAAATGATTTGAATATATTGACTAGTAATTGATTAAAATATTGGAAAAAGGACTTCAAGTACTAAAAATGAAACTATTCAATGTGAAATTAAACCATACATGATACCAATATCTCTTATTAAAAATTATTCAGTACATGGTTAAACTACTTCCGAAAAATTTTTTCCTCAATTTCGAATATTTTCTTCCCAAATCAACAAAATAAGTAATCAATTCTAAGTATCAAAATCATTATCTCATTAAATCAATTTACACCATAATACAAAATGAATTTTAGAAATGAACATTAAAGTTAGAAATAACTACCACTCATTCATTACAAACGAAATCATTCCTAATAAACCCAATTTTCCAATCGTATTTCAAATTAATTCAACTAACTAGAACTGACTTAATTCCCGCGATCTCCCAAATCTCATCCTTTCAGAAATGAAAAACATACAACAACAAACGAATAAAGCTATTGGAATAATAAGCTGAGAAACCTCGGGCTATTCCGTTATGAGGTGGCTTACAAATCATTATTACAGTATCCTATTTAAATGTAGCGGGAAGGTGACATTTTCTTTTTTTTTTTTTTTTGAGGAATGATTTGTTTTTATAATTAATTTTAGAATTCTTTCAAAAAAAAAAAAAGTTAATAGTAATATATATTAAAATATATTAAGAAGAAAAATAATTCCAATATTAATTCTCAATATTACTACAGTTATTACAAGTAATGTAGTATTTATGTAAGTATTTGAATGGATAAAATGAAGTGAAAAAAAAAAAAAAAAATTTGCTAATTGTTCAGTCATTCTTTCTGAACAAATCGATCAAATTTGTTGTAAATATTGCTTTGTGGGAAATATGAGAATGATTTCAATGGAACTGATTTTTTAGAAGTATCTTTCTCGCTCTCTCTATCTCTCTCTCTCTCTTTCTACTTTCCTTCTCCGTCTAAAAGTGCAATTTTTAAAAATATCTTTAGGGGGAAAAAAAAAAAAAAAGATAAAAAGTATAACTAAAAGTTAGAAAAAAAAAATACAGAAAGATAAATAAAAATAATTTTTGATGAATAATTGAGGATGAAAAGAATTTTAGCCATTTAGAAAGAATAGTTTGTTAAGAATAAATATTTTATTCATTTTTCATAGAGAATGTATTAAGATCGGATATTGTTAATATTGTTGAGTAGGGATGATTTCATCAGTTTTGCTTTAGTATCATTGAGATAATTTAACCTTTCAAACTGAGATGACATTACCGAAGGCCAATCATAAATGACATTATCAGTATGCTAAACATAAATAAATTGGGATAATTTGGCCTTTTAATCTGAAATAACATTACTATAGGTCAATCTTAGATGACATCATTATTGTTTTAGGTATTTACTTCAACCTTTTCTCAAATATACAGTCATTTTTTTTTTTTTTTATCATTTACAAAACAATTTTTGGAATTATTCATTTCCATTTTGCATGATTGAATTCATACCGGCGATTATGAGTTTTTGTAGTAATAATTTTAGTTAATTACTAATTTCATTAGTAATTTTAGTAGTTTATTTCAGCAATTATCATTAGTAATTATTCATTTGTAATTATCTGTTTTAATGAATAAATTGAAAATTTTCTAAAATATAAATCATCACTTACCATTATCATTGATAAATGTAGAATGTTGTATCACAATGATATCAAACTTTCGATAAACAAAATCAAAAACTTTGATTCGGCGTAATGCAGCAATTGAATGGCAACTATCTCATATTTTAAATACTGCAACTGCCTTCTGACAATGTCATTAAAAAACAAGTGAACAGGAATTTTTTTTCACAGAATTTCATTTGAGCTAAATTTCAAAATCGTAACGATAATATAAATTGAAATCGTTCCTCTAAATTCAAAAATAGAAACAAAAAAAAAAAAAAAAAAAAACGAAAAATTATTGAAAATTGATATTATTTTAGTGAACTAAACATTAAAAGGTTGACATAAATGTATATTACTGTTAAAATTTAGTTTTCTAAATGGTAAAATGTTGAGTGATTAAATTTCAAAAATATTTATTATTTCACAAAGGCAACAGCATGATAATGATATAATCATTAAGAAAAGGATTCATTAAATATTTTAATTATTTACACATGGAATAATTATATACCTAAAATTTTTTAGCATAAATGTAAACTTGAACTTTTGTTGATACAAGTAGTAAAAAGAAAACGGAAACAGTAGAAATAATGGCAATTTCAATGAACCAATTTTGAAAAAATAAATGATTGATCCATTCCATAGGGTAATTAGAAAGAAGTATGATCAGTAGGATCGTTGGAAAAATGAAACGTGCCGATTGGTGAGCCACAATTTGTTAGTTAGATTTATTAATGTTACCCTGTGAAATTTTAAACAGCAATCTAACTCATCTTGCTCATATGAAATTTTAAACAATTTTGAACTAATCAATGAAAAGTCTTGAAAATCTTAATCTATGCAAATCTTGACTTTTTCATATCTTGAAAAGAAATTTCAATTACAAAGAATAGAGCAATCTTAATCCATAATATCTTTCAACTTTTTAACATTTATTTCAATCAAATTTTAGATTTTCTCAATAAAATCGAATTTCTGTTGCAAACATAAATCACTTTTTTTTTTCGGTTCAAAAAAAAAAAAAAAAAAAAAGAACTATAGAAGAAAATTTTTGCCTTATCGTTTAAATTGCTAATTAAAATTTCAAGAATTATGTTTTCTTCAAAACATTAAAAATTTTAAGATTATTTCCATTGAGAAGTTTTAGGATACTTTTGAATAAAAAAATTTCTCTCATAATTGTTTATGATACATTTTTAAAATGCTATTGATTAAATTTTGTTTTACCATTTTATATATCTTATAATGGTATTTTTTTAGGTTATATGAAAGATAATTAATTCATAAGATTAGAACATAAAGAAAAAGTTAAAAAAAAAAAAAGGAAAAACAAAAAAAACAAAAAAAAAAAAAAAAAAAAAAAAAAAATCGAAACTTAATATAATCCATTTTTTTTTTCATCCTTCTCTTTCGCTTTTCAATCATTTATCCTTTATTGATATTATCATAAGAATGATTTAAATGTTATTAAATGAATTTCAGGATTGCATTCAGGAAGAATTTTCCTCATATGAAATTATTTTATAAACGAATGATAAAAAAAGAAATTGAATGAAGTGAAATTTTTTAAAATTTCTTATTTATTATCATTGTTGTTTACCCAATTTTTGATTCTCCATATATTTACACATTTTTGCCAAAAAGTATTTGCATGGGTAATTTCTTCCCATATCTTAATACATATTGACATATAAACAGATACAGACACATATATACACACGCATACACATACACACACACACACACACAGATATTTGTAGAGAGAATTTAATCAAAAGATATTTTTAGTTCTTTGATTTCTTTTGAATCAAAATTTTCATAAACTACTTGAGTAAAATTGCCATGATTCACTTAGTTACACTTAAGTCTATTGTTAACAAAGCTTAATATATCTATTTACTTAGATTTGTAAGATTGTTTGAAAAAATTTTTAGTTTTCAATCAATAATTTATATTTTAATAAAATTAACTGAACTATGAAATTACAATTATGTATTAACACAAATTAAGTCTAATTGTTTTTTGTGTAAAAATAATTTATTTCATCTACAAATTTTTTCAATTATTATATCATCCTTTATTTTCAAAAAAAAAAACAAAAAAACAAAAAAGGAAAAGAAATTTCAAAGCGTAGTTTGATATTTAAATTAAAAAAAGAAAAGAGATATTTTTACTGGGAATGGAATTTAGTTCCAATTAAACAACCCAATAAAAATATTTCAACGAATGTATAATGACCTAAGTAACGTAGCATGGAATACATTCAAACTACTTGGATTGTCTATGAGTAATTAAAATATTTTAATTACCTAAAGTTCATCATTTTACCAAATTATCATAAGATTATTCTCAGAATAAATTAGTTTTTACAGGTATTAAATTTCCATCTTTTTACATAATCTAATAAATATGATCTAAATGAAACAAACATTTTCACAATTTTATTTCTTCAAAAAAAAAAAAAAAAAAAAAAAAAAAATGAAAGTAATGATTATTTCATGTCGAATGAAACATTTAAAAAGGATGAAACTTTGACAATTGAAATTTTAAATAGCTTAGAAATATGCAAATTGCAAAATGCTTTGCAATCACAGCAAACAATCTTTTATTTTGAAATCATGTCAATATCATCGTATAATACTAACCATTAGTAATAAAAATATGATTGAGTGTCACAACGATGTCATCCAATTAACTAACTTTTTATAAGTGAAAGAGGAAATGTCAAGTTATTTAAATATGAATGAATTCAGAAAGGAAAAAATAAGCTATTTCGATCAAATTTTAGAATCCATCATACTAACTATTATTTAATTATTTCTGAATTTAATTGTTAAAAAAAAAAAAACTTTTTTTTCCATCTTAACAATAAATGATATATATTTTAATCGAAAAATGTTAAAATTTTCAACTTCTTTGCTTCTCTCAACTATCTTGCTATTTATTATATGTGTAAATTTTTTTTCTTTAGGAAATAAATTCGAAATTGTTTATTTTTTTTTTGCCATTTTTAGCTATGTAATTTTTTAAGTGAGAAAAAATATTTATCTTCTAAAAAGTCATATTGATGTACAATGGCATATCATTTGTAAGTTTGAAGTTGTTAAATTATTAGTGTTGTAAAATAAGATATTTGTTGAATTGTTAATTAAGCTAAATTCAATAATTAAGCTTGTTGATGTCGTTTATTTCACACAAGAATAAACGAAAATAATGCATATTTCATCGTCATCATCATTATCATCATCATTCATTATGATTATAATTAACATTCATTAAAAACTATTCAGTAATGGGATAGTTATACCTCTCATCATTATTATCATTGATCTATTTCAATATAACACATTACAATTGCATCATTTAAGCATGAAAAATGATTACTTCAACTTCATACTTCATAAATTTTATTCTCTGTTCTCGATCAATTCAAATGATCATCGATATGCTTCGTAAAGTTAAAATATTTCTAATGAAAATTCTGCATTTTTTACTTTAAAATTCATCTTTTCCTGCTTATTCATTCATCCATATCTTATCAACAGCAACTTAAAAGCATAAATTAATTGTATTTAAAATTTAAAAGAAAAATTGCACAATATCGGAAAATATTCAATGAAATTTATTATTATTAAAAAGAAGAAAGTGAGAAATTTTTTTTTTTTTTGCAGTTTTTTAAAAACCCTTCTTTTCATGCTTAAAAATCAATTCAGAATTCATTTACTTCAACAAAAAAAAAAAAAAAAAAAAAAAAAAAATTTTCTTTTTTTTTAAATTTTTTTTTTTCTATCTTTTTTTTTTTTTTTTTTTTTTGCCATTTCATGAGATAAAATGTTAAATTTTATCGTCATTCAATCGTTGTTGCAAAATTCATTTCCTTTGAATGCGAACAAAACATCAATGCAACGGAAATTTTTCATCATTTCTATAAAGAATTAAAAATCAAAATTAAAATTTTATTCCAATTCATTAATTTTGCATCAATTATTTTATAAAATTATTATTTTTGCAGCATTTCTTGGAGAAATTTATGAATGATTTATTATTCGAATTGATATAATTATTTAATTTACCAATTTTTTTTTTTTTTTTTAGCAGGAATTTGTTATTTTTTATGCTTAAAGTATTCAACAATAAAATGATAAAGTATTTAATAAAAGTAAATTTGATAATTGTTTAATAGATTTAAATGTTTCTTATGACGAAAGTATAATATTTTTCCTTATGATATGATAAATTTCTTCCTCCCCATTATTATTGATATCTTTAAAAAAGAGTTTAATTTATTTAGTACTGGAAATATAATCGTATATTTTCATTTATAATCTTGCTTTCCGGAAATTAATACAACAGTTTTTTATTTTGGGCATATCGTTTGTTTGTAGTATCATTATTACATGCTGAATAATTACACAATTTAGCTTATTCAGGATAATATTGAAAAGAAAACGGTTTTCATCTTCATTCTATTTCATTTTGATAACATCAACCGGATTTTATTTATTCCAGTTAAAGATATTTGTATTCTAAACTGAAATTGTGCATTTTTTTCCAGATATTCTAATTTAATTTACAATTTAAAATAAAATAACCAACGAATAAAATTTTTGAAAAAGTCTTTCAAATTACAAAATTGCTTAAATTTTAACTTCTATTTTTCAAATCAAATAAAGCTTACAATGTTAGTGTTCAAATCAGTTAGTTTTCATTCACATGATCATATTACTGTTTCAGTATGAAAATTTCTTCCATCATTTTTCCTTCCCTTAATTTTGTTGCAATACTTTAATCTAATTTTCTACTTTTGAATACAGCGTGGATATCTTTTCTTTGCTTCATGTAAATGAAAGTTTAAAACTGAAAAAAAAAAATGGAAAATGTGAAAATGCTAAGGTAACTTATTAAATTAAAAAGAGAAATCTCATTAATCGGGAATGAAATCCAATAAAATGCATTTTTCATCAGTTCTGACAAGTTTTTTTTTTCCTTTTTTTTTTTTTTTAAATACATATCATTTATATTGTGCTTTTTTGAATTCAACTTTAAATTTCTTTTTATTTTCCAAATTTATTACATTATTTTTTGAAATTCAATATACTTTGCATGTGATACATTAATAGCAAACATTTATCTGTCAATTAGGAAAACAAAAAATATGGAACTTAAATGTATCACTAATAGTTTTTCTTCGATTAATTCCATTTCCTATCCATTTGCTATGATTGTCTAAAATGGCTGAATTTATTGCTTAATTTATAATTGCACTTTCTGTGAATAAATGTTGTCACTTTTTTATACAATCAAAAAAAAAAATTCATAGCTTTTTTCTCTTTTCTTTTTTTTTATTTTGAAGATTCATTTTTTTTTTTTTTTGGAAAATTATTTTTTTATTTTTGGTATTTAAAAGTTTTATTTTAAATAATAAAATATATGGATATTTTAGTGATTGGTTGAATTGAAACGATTTATTTATTCTAGAATTATTAAATTACCATAAAATGTCATTCTTTTGTAGGATCATTGCAACTTTAATTTTATTCTTGTAATTTCAAGCCAATTAAATTAGTTGATAATTGCTAGTACGATGTAGTACAATAGTGATTTAAAGTAGTAGAAGTAATTATTGTTTATTTATTTTGACCAGATTAAAATGATAATATGAAAATGAATGAAGCGAAAGAGTTAGGAAGAATGAAAGGAAATAACAGGTATAATCTGATGATATAGCATGGTTGTTAATTCTTATCATACTTTCCCTTAGTATCAGTTTCATCGGTAATTATTATCATTTATCAATGTCAATTTAGGATACTTCTTAGCATAACATAAATTGATACGGTTGATGAAAAGATGAAATAACTCATATATTCCGTAAATGTAACAGTATTAGTGGATGTAAAACCATCAATCCGGAATCGGTTAAAATGTCCACTGATAAGTGGTAATATCGAAGAAGAGACCAATATCGTACTCCTTTTGTTCTATAAGATCAGTTAATGAAACAGCAATAAATACTATCACTAATTGATAATTAGTGTTAATTTATTTTTTTATCATTGAAATGACTTTTTTGATAGCATCTTTAATTACAATGCATAATTTTGGTAAATAATGCATTTATCATTTTTTTTTTTTTTTTTTTGAAATAATAAATTTGTTGGTGAAAATCAATTAAAAAGTCAAAAAAAGAAAAAAAAAAAATTAGAATGAAAAAATATTTCTTACGTGAAAAGGAATTTTTTTTTTTTTAATTGAACGTATACTCATTCTTATAACTTTTCCAGTTTCTTTTAATTTCATCCGAAAATTTGCAATTAAATTTGTTGTAATTTAAATTTTGATCTGCTGACACAAATTTTAAAAACGAATGAGTAATTTAAATCAAAATGTTTTTCTTTTTTTTCCTTAAACGATTAAATAATATGTTATTTTATAGCTATTAATTAAAACAGAAAAGATGGAAGGGGAAAAAAAAAAATTGATCAAATGAGACCGAAATGATTAAAAATATTGCCGTAGGCAAATGATAAATCATTCCTGTTTATTGTAAGTAAATTTTTTTTTTTTTTTTTTTTTGCTTTCTTCAATTTAATTAAATTTTTATTTATCGTTATATTTTTCATCCTTCCACCTCATTTCATCTTTATTTCATACAATTTTTCTTCTTTTTTTTTTTTCCTGAAATATCTCTTTTTGTTTCAATTAAATTATAAATAAAAGAATCCAAAAATTTTTCTTGAAATTTATTAGACATTACGGAATTTATCATTTCCTTTTTTTTTTTTTTTTTTTTTTTTTTTCCTTTTTTTTTTTTTTTTAATTTTTTTTTTTTTTTTTTTTTTTTTTTTTTTTTTTTGAGAAAAAAAAAAAAAAAAGTCTTTTGATAGAATCAAACGATATGAAAGGAAAAAAAGAAAAAAAAAGAACTAAATAAATTGAATAGAGCAAATTTCCTTTCATTCTTTCTTCAATTTTCTTCATTTCCTTTTTATTTCTGAATTATGAATAAAATTTGATTTATAATAATTTTTCATTAATTTAAAAAGTAACTAATCATTAAAAATAACAATTATTAATTTGCAAAGAAGTATTAATTGTTCATTCAAAAGATAAACATTAATTAGGAAATAGCAAGTAATAATCTAAAAGGTAAACATTAATTAATAATAACAATCAATCATTCGTCAAAGTTGTGACTATTATTCAAATTTTTTCTAATAATTGATATCATATATATATGTGTGTGTACCTGTCTGTCTGTCTGTCTGTCTGTATATATTTTATCATTTAAAATTTACAACCAATTCAAAAAAAAAAAAAAAGAAGAATTTTTTTTTTTTTCATTTCATCAATATATTTCAATTTTAATCTTCACAGTATTATAGAAATTCTAAAAGAAAAGAAAAAAGTTATAGAAATTCGTTAATTATGGAAATTTCAAAAATTTCTAACAATTACATATGATATATATTCTAACAAATAATAATAATAATAATAATTTCAGGGAAAAATTAATTTTCCAAAAAAAAAAAAAAAAAAAAAAATTGAAAAGACGTATGAAAGAAAGTATCAGTTGCTATGAAAATTATTTCATTCAGTACGATGGTTAATAAATTTAGCTTGTGCAAGTTTGTAAGTTTTAATTTGCTTAGCTTACATGTATTTCTAAATTATTTTTTCCTTTTTCCAAGTACACATTTTATCCGTTACTTTTTTTTTAATACTTATTTTTGGATTGAATATAAAATGAAACTTTTAAATGTATTTCTTCCTTTGGGATTGATGAATTAGTGTTGAGAAATTAAATTAACACTTAAAATTCGATTCTTTAGTTTGCTAGAGAGATCATATTTCTTTTTTTTTTTTTTTTTTTTTTTTTTTTTTTTTTTTTTTTTTTTTTTTTTTTTTTTGGAAAACATAGACAAAGAATGTAATAGTTATTTTGAATTTTCTCAAATAAAATTAAATGCCGCATATGCGATAATCGATATTTAATTATGGAAGAGAAATTTGAACGAATAAATTGTCTTCTCAAGATTCCTTGTCTTATAATAGCAATATAATCATTGTAATTCTGGTCTAACAATCATAAATTGAATTTTGAAGAAGTTAAAATAAATTTTTATTGCCTATATTCTTAACAATTCTAAACTGAATATAGGTTTTATGCATATAATCCACACATACAGTTAGCTTAATTGCTATCAAGAATATAAGCCTTAAAAATTAATCATTTCAAATGAATTGGCAACAAGAAAGTTAATCCAATATTACGCAATTGAATACCTTCTTGCATATTACCATTTATTTTGCGTAAATAAAATGAATCATAAATCAATGATCATTCATGATAATTATAAATTAAATTTGATAATGAAAGCAAAGAAAAAAAACAAATAAATTTTCATTCTTTTTCTTTCAACAATTATTTATTTATTTTTCCTTATGCTAATGTACAAATTTATTAGCATGAAAATTTCATGCTTAGCTAAAAAAAATTTTTATAAAAAAAAGATCAAACAAAAAAAGCAAATGAAAAAGTGAAGAGAGAATGGAAAAAATTAATGAGTAAGCAAATTTTATATTTTGATCCGCTTTTTTTTTTACTTTTTATTTTTTTCTAGAGAAAAAAAAAAGTGATAAAAGCAACTTTTATATCAATTTTATTTCATCTTATAATTTATTTCTTTTTTTGTTTCAAAAAAATAAATTATTATTAAAATAGGACGAAGTGTTTATAATGCTTACTTATATTTTATTAAATTTCACTTCTGTTTTTTTTTTTTTTTTTTTTTTTTTTTAACCTTTCCTAAAGATTAATTCGTTTATGTGAAAAAAAAGCAATAAAAAAATTTTTCGAAGTGTTATCAGTGATCACTAATTTATATATTAATGATATGGAAAAATTTTATACATCCAATATTTTACATAGGTGATAATTATTTACTATAAATTAAACTGATAGTTATTATTATTTCTTCACAACAATTTCAGATATTATCGTATTATTTTGTTCATCCGATACTGATAAATATATTACATTATTGTTTGTTTTATTAGTGACGTAGATTGTTTATCAAACAATAAATGTTAGTATTATTATTTGTAAATTGTTTTCATAACAAATAAAAATAAGCAAATAATTGTAACATTTATTTGTTATCAGAGATTATATTATTAATAATACTTTTCTTTATTAATTTCACATATAGTTATTATGATATCATTAGCAAACATTGTTAATTATTATCATTACAAAATTGTTAATTATTAACATTACAAACAACTAATTATCATCATTACATGCAAATCGTTATCATTATTACAAAAAATTCATTATCATCATTATAAACAAATTATTTCGATAGTAAAAAAAAAAAAAAAAAGCAAAAAAAAAAAAAACGAAAAATTTTTTTCTTTTACTTTTTTTGAAAGTATACTTATTATTGATCGATTGATTGAAAAATAAGTGATAGCCGTAAAAAGAAGTACACAATACCCATACAGTTGACAAGAGTGATGACAAATGGTGAAGTAATACGAAATGAAATGATGACTGTGATAGGGTTAGAGGGAGGTTGGAAGAAGAGGTCGTAGGATCGGGGAAATGAATTCATTTTTCATATTGTTGTTTCCATCCTATTATTACATCTGTTGTTTACACATAGTTGGTAGTGTTGCTGATAAATGTATTTAGTTTAATCATTTTTTTTTTTTTTTTTTAAAAAAAATCCATTGATTATAAAAATTTTGTAATGATTATCGACAAATATAAAATTATATTTATTTATACATAAATACATACATAACATATGTATCACATCATGAATTTCTTTTTTTTTTTTCTAACTTATTTTTTTGAAGTTTATTTTTATCCCATTTTAATTGTGCTTTGATGATAATTGTTGCTGTTGTTGTTGTTGTTGTTTTTATAATCATATTATTGTCAAACTAATCATTTGCTGCAATTTGATCTAATTATTTACAACTTTCATTCATCTCAATTATACATTATTAGTTTTTTTTTTTTTTTTTTTTTTAAAAAAGACTAAACTTTTAAATTTAAAAGAAAAAAAAAAGAGACTCTTTTGTTATGATTTTATAGCAATGTATTTCATACAAATGCAAAAAAAATTTTTTTATTTAATGTTGAAGAAAAAAATTTTCCTATTTTTTATTGTTAATTGTAAATGAAAAATAAAATTTTAGGATAAAATAATTTTACTAATAAAAATAACTTAAAGCTTAACAACTTATGGCTTAACTAGATATTTTTATTAGTATAAATTTAAAAAAGTGCTTTAAAATATCCTAGAAATATCCATATCAAAAAGATTTGTTTATGTTATATTGTTAAATAGATGAATGAAAATGTTTAGCATAAGCAATTTTACATAATATAGCTAGAAGGCTTAACTTTAATGCTTGGATGAATATTTCGTTTGGCTTACATTTAGTGGAACATTACTTTTAAATACCTTATAAATATCTTTTATGAGTAGAATGAGGTTTTTTTTTTTCTTTTTTTTTTGTTATAATTAATTTAAGAATGTTAGGAATTAGCTTTACAGAGGAAGTAAAGATAATTTAAGAAAGATAAAAAGAAAAAAGTGGGGAAAATAAATGGAAATTCCTTTCAATAAGTATTGCTTTTTTATTTTTTCTAAAAATAAATTTTGTTTCCCTAAATAACTGAAATTTTCTCAACAGTTAATTATTAATTAAGTAAATGTTAATTAAACAAGTAGGATTTTCTAATCTTAGCTTCTTGCCGAAATTAAATTGTTAATTAGATAAGTAAACGACTTTTTTTTTTTTTGACGCTATTTGGTCTTTTTTCCTTTTTTTTTTGTCTAAATTAAATTGCTAAACAAATTATAATCTTTAACAATATTTTTTATTTTATTTTATTATCACTTATCTTGTCTATATATCACATATATTATTCATCATTTTTATTATTCAAAAATTTGCGAATCAAAGGAAAAAAAAAAAATTGGCCTAAAAAGCAGCATAAAAAAAAAAGCCAAATTTTACTTAGATTTGAATATAAATATTTTATTAGATATGAAAAAAGAAAATTTATAGTTTATTACATTTTTCTTTTAGGTTTAATCCTTTATTTCTAATGCAGAAACATATTTCATAGCTTTGTTCTTATTACTTTTTCTTTTTTTACCAAAAAAAAAAAAAAAAATCATTTACCTCAATTGTAAATCTTTAAATGAAAATAGTTAAATTATTTCTGTCAAAAAAAAAAAAAAAAAAAAAATCATACATTCACATAATACATTAAAAAATTTTGCCATTGATTTTTCAATCCATTACAAATTCGCGCACTAATTTAGTAGTGGATATTATTATTGGGTAAATAATTTTAAATTAGGTAACTTTTAAATGATTACCTGATTATTCGATTGTATGCAAAAATGATGCAAATACATGTTCATACTATCTCATGGGAAATTACAATTTAATTTTCAAATGGATTTTGTTTGGTAACATGTATGACATTTTAAATAGCTTAGGCAATTGATTTTGATTTTGATTAGCCAATATGGCTATAGCTTAGTAAATGTTATGAGTTATAAAGGCTAATAATGTATGAAATTAGAATGTGAATTTCAGAATTAATTTTAATTTAATCAAATATATCCTTAAGTAATAATTTTACTCAAGTTCGCTTTTTAATTCTTTTTATCAATCCTAGGATATCTAGTTAAAATTTTTTAAATGTTCGATTATTTTGTCGTTGGGTAAATTTTAGATTTACAGCAATGATTTCAATTAGGAAGACTGAAAATTAGACAGAGTTTGATAAGAAAAAAAGAGTTATTCTGTCATAAAGAAATAAGTTAACTAAATAAATTATAGGTAAATAAATTACTGTAAAAAATGAAAATATATTGTATGGTTTCAGTTTTTAATTAAAATTATCATAAAAAAGGAAAAATTTTTTTTTACCATTTATATGGTAATTTTTTTCATTTACATTATATACGCATATGACAGCAACATTTGCAACATTTTATTTTAATTTTTTTTTTTTTTTTTTAATTACATTTGGCATCTTAATTGATTATCTTTTTCTTGTAAAGATGTTACATGTTGAGAAGATATCTTCTTAAATTAATGAAAAAAAATTGTCATTTCAAATTATACTCTTACATTTTGTCATCATTTTTGCTTGTTTAAAATAAATAAATACATATATATATATACATAGAAATAATAAATATTCGATATTAGTCTGATTATCTACTCGGATAATTTCATTATCTTTGAGGGTCATGATAAAAATGAATAATTGTAAAATTCTTAATAAATCATTAATTAGTATTTTTAGAATTTTGACAAATATGGCATTAAGTTAAAAGAGAAACTAATAGAGTTGGTGCATTTTATTGTAAACTATTGATCAATGTTTTGAAATTTTTTTAGTAAACAAAATAAACGGAAGGTTGCACTTTTTGTTGATTTAATATAAAATTTTGATGCATAAAAATGTAAAATCTTAAATGACGTGGAATAAATCAATATTTAAGAAAGATGGAAAGAAAAATTTTTCTTTTTTTTTTCAGAAATTTAGATTGCTTAAACTCTTTCGCATCAACAATTCCAAATAAATTTATTTATAAATGTATGTATCAAATGATTCGAAATAGCGTATACATGTATCGTTTTTCTTTTTAAGATTTAAATTTTAATTTGGGTCTTTTTTGCACGAAAATTTGATTATCCTTTTTTATCAATTATTTTCTGCTAGAAAATTATCAATTATGATTTCCGTTTATAGCATGGAGTATCAATTTATCTGATTCTTCATTTTAATTTCCATAATTCTAGTCATAATTATCATCCGAAATTATTCTAACCAATTATGTATTAATTAATTTAAAATCACAATTAAATCATATAGGAAAATTTGGACCTCAATTATCGGTAATTGTGTTATCCAATTCAAGCGGTATCGCCGTTACATTTTCCATTATATCTTTCACAAGTTTTACTGTTTTTTTTTTTTTTGTATCTTAAAGTCATTAAAGGATCATCGTTAACTTTAATAACTTACCTAACTTTAACTGATTATAAAATTGAACTATTGTATATCATTAACATTTCTTACATCGATGTATTTACTGATAACATTTTGTACAAATTGTTTTAGATAATTTAGAAAATATTTTCTATCAAACAAAATTCTGCACAATATCAAATCTATTCTCGAATTTTTCTCTTTTATTTCAGAATTGATACTTTAATAAATAATGTAATCATTAAATTACTAATTATTAATCAACTTTTGTTACAGAATTAATTTTTCGTTGCAATTTGAGCTATTCAATTGCTAAATTTCAATATTATTATTATTTTAATTATAATTTTCCCACCTTTTAACTATTACTATAGTTCAAATTGGAAGAAAAAAAAAACAATTTTTTCCTCACTTTTTTTTTTTTTTTTTTTTTTGTTTTTTATACAAATTAAACAAAGTTAGTTCATTTATAATGAAACAAATCAAACAAACTATACACCAAATTGATGATAGAAGGACGCAGCTGTTTTATTTACAACGATATCCAATTTCTCTTCCATTTTGTAACAATTTAAATTAAATCGCAACTATAGCTAAATTATTTTTTCAATGAAAAACTTTTAAATCTAATAATGACATTCATCTTTTCTTTATCTTTCAATCTTTTTCTCTATCATGTAAAAACCGGAAATAAACATTGAATCAGATTATTAATATAAATTTTTTCTTCTACAGATTAGTTGAAAATATTCTCCTCGGTAACTTCCGGTTGATTCAAATATTTCAATGCGATTTTGATAACATCTATTTAATAAACATTATTGGTAAACAAATTTCTTCCATTTTCATTTTGACATTTCATTTGAGGCTTTTTTTTTTTTTTAAATATAAGGAAACTTAAATAAAAAAATTATCATAAAAATTTGAATGCCAAAAAAAAATTTTACAACAAATACTACCGTAATTCGAATTTTTTCAGAAATTTTAAATTATGATCTTAGCAATGATTAATTGAAAGTTATCTATTTGTAATAGATAAATATTTATTGATTTCTAAATTTTATGCAATCATTTATTTTTCCTTATTATATATTACATTTTTATTTAATTATCTTCATTCTCACTTCCTCTTTTTCATTTATTTCAACAATCCTATCTCTTCAATAATTACTTATCATATCTTATAATTATTTATCATTTGCTTACAATCTTTCATTATCGTTTTAAAATATCATTTCACAACTTTTTTTTTTTAATTTTCAAAATTCTATAATTTTAATATTATCATTTTGATAAGCTTAAATCTTATGCAAATTTTTAGCCATAATACTGAATCCTTTGTTATAATTGTTATTATGATACGAAGATTATCACTAAGGCTAAAGTTAAAGCTTTAAGGCTAAGGCTAAACTAAGGAACAAATGAAGAAAAGAAATGAATAATTTTCAAATTTCATTCGTCCACATCAATTCAAGTAATATGTTACAATTTTAACAACACTTCTCTTATTTCAAATTTTTCCTTAATTATAGAGACGAAATAAATAAATTTTGGTTTACTGATTGATATTATTCGGTTCAAGAAATGGCATTCTTGTTTCAGCTTCTTGAAACGATACAGGTATGATAATTTAAATATTAATGAATTCACAGAATGACATAATTTTAAATGTTTCAAATAATTTAAAATTTACAGAAAGGCAAAAATTTAAACATAAGAATTTCCAGCAATTGTTTGCAAATTATTGAATTTCTATACAAATTTTGAAGGCTTATCCCTGATTAATTATTCCATTAATTGCTCTTCCCTAATTAGCTAATAAACACATAACTTGTCCATTCTTTTTTTTTTGATAAAATTAGATTCATTTTTGAAATATCAATTCTTTTTGTTATTTAAATTTTAAAAATAAAATTAAAAAAGAAACAAAAGGAAAGAATAAAAATACAATTCTATAATATGGATAAATTCTTCATTTATTCTCTTACTTTTCCTCTATCATAACAATACGATTACAATTAATTTGTTTATTTATGCAAATACGTATTTCATTTTTTTTTTTTTTTTTTTTTTTTGTATTTAAATAAAATATGAAGAAAATATGGGATATTTACTCTTATTAGGAGAAGATAATAATTCTAAAATAGTCTGAAAAGTATTTAACAATTAAGAAGTAAGTAAATAAATAATTTCTTTAAAGCAAAAAAAAAAAAAAAAAAAAAAGAATTAATAAGAGAATTTACAAATGCTGCATTGATGAAAAGTTTTTTTTTTCCATTCAAAGAGAAATTTGATATTGTTTCGAAATATTTACAATTCTTCATCGATTCATTAATTTTTAATTTGATCATATGTATGAAAATATGAAATTTTTGCTAATTTTCATTAAAATAATTTAACATTAACATTTTTCCTTCTTTTAAAATCTTTCTTATCATGATCGTTATATCTTATTTTTACATTGAATAATGATAATGATAATGATAGTTGACAGTGACAATGATAAGGGAAAAATATTAATTTTCTTTTTCATATTAGAAAGAGAGGTAAAAGAGAATAATCATTTAATATGATAGAATAAAATGGAAAAGAAAGAAGGAAAAGAAAGGAAAAAATAAAACATACCTAATTTTTTGAGAATTATTGATCAGTCAATATTTTATCATTTAATGACGTTTATCAAAGAAGAAAACTTGAAAAAAATAAATAAATAAAGAGATGGAGAGAGAGAGAGAGAGAGAGAGAGAGAGAGGTATGAAATGGAAAGTGTAATGTTTTGATAAAAAAAAAAAAAAAAAAAAAAATGGAAAAAGCAATATTTGAGGAGGATGAAAAATGAAATGACACATTGTGAAATGATTTTGATTTTAATTTAAAGGGACAAAAATGCAAAATTTCCACTATTATTTCACTTTTTTTTTTTTTATTTTTCTGATAATTTTCCATGTTATGAGCATATTGTTTGTTATTTATGATAAAAATAGGATAATTTTCAGTTTAATAGATGAAAGTTGAACAGAATGACTAAATCACTACTGATATGATTGTAATCAATTGTTGATATTGAACGAATAAACTGAAATTTCTGATATTTTTTCGGCAACGTACTAAAGTATACCGATATATGTTTGAGGTATATTTTTGACATTTCTAGCAAAAAAAATACCGAGGTATATTTTTGATATTTCTAATGTATACTAAAACAATTTCTAAATAATTACCCAAGAATAAATGTAAAAAGTTTTTCTTTTCTGTTTTTTTTTTTTTTTATTCCTAAATTTTGATCCATAAAAAAGATGTTCTGATTTTGATATTTTATCATTATTATAAATGTGAGTAATTCCATGAAATGTCATTAATTTTCAAAATTGACCTCTTTTATGCATTAATCCTATGATAGCTTCAAAGATACTAAATGAATTGTATTGAAATGAGAAAAGAGAGAGAGAGAAATTGGAAAAGAGTTACTTTGCTAAAATTAACTATTAGTTGTTGTAAACATACTTTTAAAATTATGATGAGAAATACTAAAGGATAGGAAATGCGGGAGAAAATATATTGGAAATGTAAATAGTAGAAAGGAGTAATGATAGAAAAAAAAAAAAAAACGAATGTTTTGTAATGAAATTTTCAATAAATAATTTAGGAACGATAATGAAATCTTTTAATTTCCTTTTTTTCTTTCTTTTATTCAGCTGAAAAGATTTGTGAAAGATAGTAAATATATAAATGGCAAATAAAATTATGATAATTAAAAGTAGCAAATGATAAGGTGAGAGGAAAAATTCCTTTTTGATTTATCCAATTTCATTAATTATGCAATATTTGAAATGAATAATTTCAATTGTTTCAATTAAATTTACAGTTTAAACAATGAATCATCCGATAATTATATTGCTTATTGATTGATTATGGGTAAAATTTTATGAGTAATAGAAAAGTAATTAATTGATTGTCGATTGTTAATTTATCTCTTTTGCGCTATCATTCCTCTCTTCTGTTCCGCTGATTTAATATGTTTAAGATTTTGCTAATAAAATGCAGTAATTGCATGAAAGCTTTTATTTTATTTAATGAATTAATTTATTCATTATTTATTAAATTGCAATATTGATCGTATAAATGTTGCCGTAATTCGAAATGTATTTCAGATTTATGATAATTTGAAAAAAAAAAGATACATACAAAATTCAATTTTGAATATTTAAAGACAAGATTTTTTTCCCGGAAAATTTTTTCCTTAATGGATTTCTCGGGAAGTTTGATGTAAGCCGGAAAATATTACTTATCATGATATTACAAGATGGTTAGAGTAAAGATGTGAACATTTAAGACAGCTATGTATTCTTTAATTAATTAGAGAGAATCTAAATATATGCTGATATTATCATAGACATATCAGGAGATAATAGTGGTACTGCACTGAATTATAGTAACCATGATTGGTACTTTTTATTTTGTTCATCATCATATACGATAGCTATATTTTTTAATTTGTGAATAAAATTGATTGAAATAGAATTTAACTGAATTAAAATTTTCTCACATAATAAAATTTAATTTTGAATTTTCTACTTAAAAGTATCATTTTATAGCATATGAATATTTGCTAAAAATTACTTCATATCCTCTCGAAACATTTTCCGGAAGTTTATGTAAAGATGTGAATCATCTGAATAACACGCATTAATAATTAATTGAATTCCAACATTTCCTTCCATTCTCTTTCCGTTTATTATCTGTTCAACGAATGAAATTATTCACCAAATGATATTTATGCTCTTTTTCAAAAATTTTATATTAATTAATTACATATATTTGTTATTAGAAATTATCATTGGTATAACTAAATTATTTTCATTTCTTCGTATTATTATATTTCAACGAATATAATATTTGTAGTTTTTTTGGCATTCTAATTTTTATTTCCTATCAAAAATATTAATTGAAAACTTTATGCTAATTAATACGAATGCTAACATTCGTTCTTATTAATTATTATTGATATAATAGAAATGTTTTTTCCATTCTTCATTTCTTCATCGCTTTTTTTTTATTTATTTATTTATTTATCTGTTTGTTTAGTTGTTTATTTTTATTTGCCAAATTTTAATTGGTCAATTTACTATCATTATATGAAATGATATTTGGAATTTAATTTTGGTGAAAATTATCAAAATGAAAATTTATGGATTTCTATATCTGTTAATGTGTTTCTAAGGTTACCATTAAGAAAGCATAAATATGGATATAAAAATGTGTTCTTGTTAGTATATCTATAAGTGATATTTCAAATTTAAATTATAATTTCTGATAGTAAACGTCAACTTTAATTAATAAATATGCATAAATTTATTTTAGGATAAGTAAATCTCAGGGCTTATTGTGTCTGATTACATTCTTCTCTTCTCTCCACTTGCAATTTTTACCTAAAACATTTTCTTCAAATGAACTTCTTAAATTATCTATGATTTTCACCATATTTAGTTGATAAAAATTGAAATAATGTAAAATTGTCACCATATTTTAGATAAGTTAAAATTAAAATAATACATATAAATTGTATGATATTTGATGAGAATTGTTGAATTTAAGGATAAATTGCATATGCGACATAATTTACAATTTATTCAAAAAACATCATTTATGTTGCTGGAGAAAATGAAAGTGGAAAAGAACAAAGAAGTTGAAAAGGAAAAGAAACAAAAAAAAATTAAAGGAAAGCATTTAAATTTTTAATTTTTGAAAATGTTATTAGACAAATAATTTAATTCAAACATCATCCTCTCATAAAATTTCAACTAATGTTTCTTATTTCAACTTTCATTTTTTTCTATTTTATTTCTCAATTAATATGTTAGTTATTATGATCAGTTATAATTATAATTATAACATTTTGTATAAATTTAATAATTCCCAAAAATTCTAAAATTTATACTTTTATTTTAGGCATGATTTCGATATATTTAATATATATGAAGACAAATTAAGTCTACTATCGATTTCATATATTTGAATCGAAAAAAGAAAGGAAAAAAAAAAAAAATGTCACATAGAAAGGATAGTATGGCGATGCAATCACTTACTGATTCCAAAATTGGTCTGTTAATTCATTTTTAAATATAAGTATTAAAATTATTATGATAATTTATTTCTCATACATTTTCTATTTGCTATTCCATTTAGGCATATGTCACCATAGTGGGGAAATAAAAGAAGCAAAGAAACCCCAAAGCTTTTTGTATTTACTAAATACAATAACAAAAATTTTTTCAAATAAATCATTTTATTTATTTCATTGTTAAAAATATACCATTTAATGCTTACTTATTAACTTTGCAGTAAATAATCTGAAATTATTTGAAGAGAATTTTTCAACTAATAATTTTATTTATCAATTTTTTTTTTGTAATTTCAGATCTTGAAAATAGTGAAATTCTTGATGGTATGGAAACAGTAGACGATGATAATTCATCCTATTCATTTCATCCATGTGATTCAGATCCAATATATCATGCATATTTTATACATATGAATACTGGTCGTTTAAAGGTTAATTTTATACATAATTATATATTCCAATAATAAATACACATTAATTTTACTTATGTAATATGTAACAAATTAATGTTTTACAGTGTTAATTAATGAAAATTTTTTTTAATTATATCATTTTTTTTTTTTTTGGCTACTTTATTTTTTAAAAAAAATTATTGCTAAATTAATTTCCAATTGTAAATGTTATTTTTTTGCATAAATTTAGCAACAATACATAGAGCTTTTTTCATATATATATACCAAAATATCATAATTTAAGTTCTTCTTTTGACTAAAATATATGTCAAATATCATCGATTGTATATTTGGACTGTTTTTCCTTCTTATTATTAAAATTAAAATTTACATTTCTTTTTGAAATATTTTCAAAAAATAAAAAAATTCTTCACGTTAACATCATTAATACCTAAAAATTTGCAGTAAACGTGGGAAAATTTTTTCTTTTTGCTCATAAATATATAATAACATTCTTTCAGAATTTAGCTTTTTAAATGATGTATGGCTTTCATTGTTCACTGATGAAAAGCTTTGAAATTGAAAAAAAAAATGACAAAGCTAAATTTTATTGCAAAAAATAATGAAAAGAATATTACAAATCATCAAAAAATATTACAAAAAAAAAAAAAAAAAAGATTAGAAAATTGAAAATTTTAAGGTATAAAGAAAAATTTTTCTCACAATTAAAATTAGAATTCATTAAAGCTAATAAGACTAGGAAATATGCTAAAGAGAACAAACAGTTTTTTTTTTTTCACTTTTCTTAAAATTTTAATTTTATAAAGCAAATAAAACATTTTAAAATGAATACTATAAGTAAAAGAAAAAAAAAAAAAAAGTGCCATTTAATCAATTGATACTTTTATATCTGAGAATTCTTATCACTCCCTCACCTTCTCTCTCTCTCTCTCCATAAATTTTGAAAATACACAAGTATTTTGTTAAATGATTTTCGGCTAAACATTATGCTGTCTCAAATTTATTACTACGTTTTTGTAATTTTTATTTTCGTTTTTTAGTAATCCTTTTCTAATTTCAATTTCAATTTTCATTTCTCTTATTGTTATGCTATCATAAAATTAGAATTGGAATTTTTTTTTTTTTCTGTTACCAACAAATAAAGGCAAGGAATGGCTTGAATTTGTTCATTTTTTGCAAATAAGAATCAGATCAAAAGTTTATTTTATGCAGTATGATGGGTTAAAGGTTATATCATTGCTAAATTTGATGTTGATGAATGATATGAAAGAGTTTTTTCAAATTTTTTAAAATATTAAAACTTCCCAAATGAAAACAAAAGAACATATAATTATCGAGAAATATCAGTGAAGAAGATGTAACATATTTTTGTTAAAATATATACAAAAATGATTAACGACTTATCCAAAATGAACTACCCAAAAACTTTTGCAAAGTAATAGGTTGAAAATTTACCCAAACTATGCTTATCATATTTACCTCAAAAATTGCTTATGTGAAAAACTTTTTTGAGACAAAAAAAAAATATTTAATCATAAAAGGTTGAAAGAATGGTTAATGGATGAATGAAAGGAGTAGATAGTTAAATTTAATGATACTTAATTTTAATTACCTATTTTATTTATCAATTTTGTTCTTCAGTCTTATTTGTTTACAAAATACCGTTTGTTTATTTACAACTAATACTTACATATTGTTTACTTGTCAAATATTTCAATCATTTTATTAGCTTTATTACTTTTTGTTTTCATTTCACGAAGTTTATCCTTTGCTTTTGAAGAGAGATGGAAATTAAATATCACAAATATTTGATTGAAACGATTCAAAATTAAGTAATAAATTTTGTCAATCATTTCCAACTTTGGCTAATTGATTTGCAATTTATTTTCATAATAAAGAAAATTTCTTATCTTCTTATCATTTAATCTCCATGAAAAAAAAGCAGATTTACCGCTAGATTCTAATATAATTTATGGGGAGAAAGTCATAATTTAAATATGTGTATGCAAATTTTTGCCTATTTTCCAGCTCTTATTTCAATAAATTATTAATTAAAAAATAATTTCTAGTTAAATATTGATTAAGTAGTTAAATTTAAGCAAAATTTAACAAAATTTGACAAAATGAATAACTCATTTCTGATGCAATTTTTTTTTTTTTTTTTTTTGCATCATATAACATAAAATATGCATATATCAATAATATTACTTTATTAAATCAATTAATCGATACATTTCGGATGGTTCTTTTCTTCTGAAAATTTTCAAGTTTTCACAAGAAAACTATTAAAAGATTTCAATTTTTTATTCAATTACAATTTCGTGTAACAAATATTTTCTTTTTAGGATATGTTCGTTGTCTTTTTTTTTTTCTAGAAATTTTTGATAAATTTTCCTTTTGAAAAAAAAAAAAAGAAAAAAAATTTCAGGCATCAATGACATGTCTTCTTGGGTTAACAATAACTGAAACAATAATTACGATATTATCCGATATTTGGTCTGTTGCTATCGTATTAATTCTTGTTGATGCATTTATTGCTGCATTATTATTATGGCGACGACGTAATTCATTGCTATTATCATGGATTATTGTTGCTTGTTGTATTATAATACTACTTGTTACACCATTAATTAAGTTATTCTGTTTTTCATTCCTATTACTATTCCTATCATATGCTTTACTACCACTTCAATTGCTACATTCATTGCTAGCTGCCATGCTTATTACAACTACAACAATTATCATTTGTTATTTGAATTTAACAAATGTAAAAGAGGTAAAATATATTTTGTAAAGAATTTTTTTGAAAAGAAAAAAAAGTTATCAAATCAACGAAAAATTATCAAAAAAAAAAAAAAAAAAAAAAACAATAAATTTTGAAAAAAAAAAAGCATAGCTAATTTTTTAATTTTTCCACAAAATTAATTGTAAAAGTGCAATTAAATTAGGAATTTTTATGAGGCAAATTATGCAAAAACATTGTTGAATTTTACTTTTTTCAAAGCAAATCAATAAAATTGTAAATAAAATGGGTTTTGTATGAGAAAAATTTCAAAAACATATGTATCATTTCAGCTTCTACGAAAATAAATTGTAAAAGCGTTTTAAATTTTAAATATTTTTAAGAATTGTAGAATATTTTTTAAATTTTAATTCAAACAGGTATTTTTTGTTTCGGACAAATGCCTGAAAATTAACAAATGTTTAGACATTTGTAGCAATAATGCCATAAATTTTAAAAGCCGTGCAATTTTCTAAATTCAATTTTATCATTCAATATTTCAATTCCATTTTCTGCATAATTAACATTTCAAGATAAGCAGAATTTCTTTCTTTCATTTGCCTATAATATCGGATAAGATGCTTTCATCAGGAAGTGATTTAATAGAAAAAATTTTGCTACTGATGATTTTATTGCAAGAACAGATTTGGTTAAATTAAAATGAATTTTGTAAATTTCAAATGATTAAATAAATTTTTGTTATGCTTACTTGCAAAATTGTTGAAAATTTTTCTCATACAATTAATGATAGCATAGTCTATTTTGTCCATTAATTAAAACACCGTTTAATAGTATCAGAAATATTTCAAACAAATTTCTTGTAATTCATTCATTATAATTAAATCGTACATTATGATGATTAAATTTGAATCAAAAATTAACCTAAATTTATTATCAAAAGTCATCAACTTACATTTTCACTTTTCGTTGTTGCATATTCACTGATAAAAACTGATTTCAGCTGTGTAAAATTTCCATTAATATATTTATTTTTCCTTAAAATATCGACTTTGATTCAAAGAAGGAAATCATAGAAAAAAAATAATTTTGAATTTTTTAAATTTCCAATTTAGTTAGGTAAAAAAGTCTATGCAAATATTATTGCTTTTTGGTACATAGTTTAGGAAAATAATATTAAAATAATTTCTTTTTTTTTTTTGAATTTAATTTTTTTAAATTCTTTTATTGTTTCAATCAGGCATTAATTGAAATAGTTCTATTGATTGCAATGAACTTTATTGGCTTATTTGTTTACTATCCGACAGAAATTATACAACGGAAAACTTTTCACGAAACAAGGTTTTCTTTCTCTTTCTTTATTTTCTTTCTCTTTCTTCCTCTCTCTCTCTCTCTCTCTTTCTGATCAATTCCTTTATTCGTTTCAAAATTCTCAAATTTGTTTCGATTCCATTACTATCTGCCACTGATTAGTTTGATAATACGTAGAAATAGATTAGATTTTAAAAACAATAAAAGCATGCTATCTAAATTCTCCTGGAAGTGCGGGGGATGAAAGAGAAAAGATGAAAATTTTTTCTATCTCTTAGAAGATGTGTGGAACGGCGAATTTTATTATTACGGGAAAATATCAAACAGGAAGATATATTACTATCCGTATTACCGCGACATATAGCTAATGATGTACGAAAAGATAGAGCTGTAGAAGGACAATCAGCAACAATGTTTCATAAAATTTATATACGGAAACATGATATTATCAGGTATGTCTCTTGTTTAATCGAAAATTTTTCTTCATAAATAAAGTAAGAACTTTATTAAATAAATCAATAAACATTAAATGAATTAATTTTATTAATTAAGTTCATAAATAAAAGTAGTAATTTGACGATGATACATTTGCAAAGAGTATTTCGTCCCAAAATTTGAACTTATTACAATAAAGAATTTTTTGAAAAAAAATTCAGAATGCCAGTTGATAAATGGAAATATTGATGATTAGGAATGTTAGTAGAATACAAAACTGAAATACAAACTTAAATACTACTGATCCATTTTTTTCTTTTGCTTATTGAAACAGTTTAATCCCACATATCGCAATACTTTATTTTTATTTTTTTGACAATACTTCAATCCTCAATTCCAATCTTGAAGTTGTCGTTGAAAAATTCAGAATCTCAAAGGATCATCGAGAATTTTAAAAGAAAATTCCCCATAACTTTGCTTCTCTTGAAGATTGCTGACAACTTTAAAAGTTAATTTTGCCTAAAACAAAATATCAGCATGCAAATTTTTGAAAAAAAAAATTGATAGATTAATTAATTAATTAATTAATTGGAAAAGTCTGAAATTACTATGAAAAATTGTTGAAATTACAGCATACTTTTTGCGGATATTTGTGGTTTTACCAATTTGGCATCGGAATGTAACGCGGATGAATTGGTACAATTGCTGAATAATCTCTTCGCTCGTTTCGATCATTTGGCATATCGTAATCATTGCATGAGGATTAAAATTCTTGGTGATTGCTATTACTGTGTTTCCGGTTTACCGGATTATCAACCAAATCATGCACAATGTGCAGTTGAAATGGGATTAGAAATGATTGAAGCGATTAAGTAAGTGATTTTTTTCCCGTATCTTTTCCAGCAATTATTTCAAATTTATTTGAATTCAAATTCTAGCTATAAGTATAACTATTTTATTTTTGCTTGATAATGATTTTACAGCAAGTAATCGATAATACGTTATCATATGATAAGTTATTACTATATCTTACGTATCGTTTGATACGGTCCTAGTATAGCAAACTGAAGAACAGTATGCATTTCCAAATTTAGTCTTCCATAAAAAAAAAAAAAAAGTGATATCATCAGTTATCACACTATTCCGTTGAATCTATTTAATGACAAAATTACTATTATTTTAAACTTAACAAATTAGCAATTGAAATATATTTTTCAGATTTACAACAGAAATAAATCATTTCCGGAATATCGGAATCAATAATGCTTCCTCTTATTTTATTCTTTCATAAATGATTTATTAGAAATATCAACTTACTTATAAAAGGTGTAAGAGATAATTTACCTATTATAGATTGGTACGAGAGGTAACCGGTGTTAATGTAAATATGCGAGTTGGTATTCATACCGGTCGAGCTCATTGCGGTGTTCTTGGCTTGAAAAAGTGGCAGTTTGACGTATGGAGTGATGATGTTACTTTAGCCAATCATATGGAAAGTGGTGGATTACCTGGGTAAATTTCTTTTAGTAGAATATGTTAATTTTTGCATTTTTTGGCGAGATGAAAATTGATGATAGGTAAAAATGATGAGTGGAAAAGTTATAGTGAAAGTAAGATAAGACAGTTTGGTTTATCCATAATTTATAGCGGAAAAATGAATAGGTTGAATTGATATATTGGAAATTGCATTCTAATTGGTACTTAAATTTATTTATTAAAGAAGTCCGATATATTTGTAAAAACGGCATGTGTTGCTCGTACTACTATCCGGCTAAATCTGCTAGCCGGATCGTAAAATTCTAGCAATTATTAAATGATTACCGATTTATTTCAGTCGTATTCATATAACCGATGCAACGTTGAAATGTTTGGGTGATATTTATCAAGTTGAAGATGGTCACGGTGAACAACGTTCAAAATATTTGGCTGAACATAAAGTTAAGACTTATTTCATCGTTGATGATAATAGTAAACGTACGGTATGGGCTTATATTCTTTAAAATTAAATATTTAAATTAAAATTGAATTATAATATAGATTAATTGAATGTCTTGATAAGTATATATACAAAATATTGAAAACAAATTCATTTTTTCTTTTTTTTCTTCCTTAAAATTATTGTATCATTTAAATTCATTCCGAAAATTTTCAAATTTTTTAATTTTAAATTCAATTAATTATAATTTTTAATATTGATTTTCGATAATAATTTACAGGAAATAGCATCACATAGAGATATACCACTTGGTGAAAAAGGTCTTCGAGTTACTGGTTATATTCATGAAAATGCGCAAGTAAGACATTGGGAAAACATAACTGTTAGGTTATTGAGTTATTTTTTTTTTTTATTTAATATTAAGTTATTAAATTTTTGATTTAAAATTAGCAATAGTTTTTACTGTTTAATTCTAATTTTATTTTTGCAAATCGTTATGCTTGTAAAATGTAGTTAATGATTTTTCAACTAAATATAACTTATAAATTTGCTTTAATTAATTTTGAATAAATAAGCTTCAAATGTAAGTATTAAAATAGGATGGTGTATTTTAAAATAAAATTAAAGTTACTTTAAATTGTCATAGATATATGAATACTAAAAATCATTAGCAACAAATATTATTATCAGCAAAAATTATAATCAATATCAATTGATCAAGTATTTCTCTTCATCGGCGAATAATTCCAGTTTAGGCGACAAATGTCACATCAGGAACAACAACAACAACAACAACAATTGCAATCAGTGGATGTTGAAGTTGCAAATTATTTGATGCAAGGTATTCGAGCGATCAGTAAGGATGCTTGGAAAAATATGTATTGCAAAATGATTACATTGAAATTCCGGCGTAGAAAGATGGAAGCTAAGGTATATAGATTGAATTAATTACATAGGTAGACGGATCGTTTATTTATTTATTTATTTTTATTGAAAATTAAAGTATATTATTCAATTAATTCACAAATATTTCGTTTCTAATCATTCTACCAAATCATAAATAAATGTATATATGTATATGAAGTAAACTTTGTTATTTGAAAAAAAAAAAAATTTAAATAAAAAAATTAGCATAAAAATTTGAAAATAATGAACAAAAGATTGATAATCGACTTATCATTGATTTTCTTTTTTTGAAAAAAAAAAAAAAGACAGAATTTACGACATATTTTTTTCGTTCTCATTATAAATAATTTAACTTAATTTTTGACAATTATAAACTTTATTAAATCATTTTATGAAATTTTACTTCAATTTTTCAATATTTCGCAAAATCTTTCCTTCCGCAAATTCCTATCAAAATCAACAAAATTATCACTGAATTTACTTATCATATATTTTATTTTAGTTTATGGAATTTAAAGAAGACGCATTTTGCACCCAGCTAATGTGTATAGTAGTTATTGCTGGTCTATTACTATCTGCTATACTACTCCTTGAAGATCATAGGTATGTCACTCTACTAATTCATTATTTAAATAATTTTTGAAATTTTTGTTGACATCAATAAAAAGTTGGAAAAAGAAGTTTATGGTTTTAAAAATTTAAGTAAACTCAAAGAGAAAAATAATGCTTGAGATAAATTAAATTTAAAATTTTTATAATAGGAAATTTAAAAATCTTGATAATTAGAAAATGTTAATGAATTTTTTTTTTTTTTTTTTTTTGAAACTATAAGTAATGTGGAAACATTTCATTTCCTTTATCCCAACATACCGTTTAGAGAACTAAAATATAAACATTGGAAATACTTTGCTGCAATTATTTCACACAGATTTCCGAAATTCCGAATATGCCATTCCGGTAGCTATCCCAAATAGAGCACTATTCCTTTGCATGCATATAGTGTCAAAATTAGCTAAATTTAGTAGCAGCTAAATCGTTACTTACTTCATTTTTAAAATCCTATCCAATACAATATGAAATTTTTCTGAGTAATTTTTTTTTTCCTTCCATCATTCAAGTTAATACATTTGCAGCTTATTCATAATATCTTTCATTATTATCTTATCAATTTTATCAGCTTTGGCATTATCCATTTTTCTTATTATTCGTTCGCTTGTGGTAAGAATTTTTGCTTAAATTTTTCATTAATTTTATTCACTCAAAAATTGATTTAAAAATCAACTAAGATCTGTCATATGATTCATCTAAATTCTCACATAGTCATTTTTGTTAGATAGGTTGATAGGTTGATCATTGAAAATTTATGATTGTATAGAATCTAATCGTAATAATAGATATTTTACCTATTGATATTGATATGCTATTTGAGACACTAGTAGGACAATTTTTGAGGATAATTTAATAACAAATTTTTACAAATTATTTTTAATTCTTATGTTTTCACCGTCATTTCAGTGAATTTTTTCAGCGTTGCTGCCGATGTAAAACGTATAAAAATAGCTTTCTAAGATTTTTTGCAATATTTGTGCTTTTATCGTCTGCCATATGCTTCTTTTTTGATCGTTCTATTGTAAGTTCTTATCTTTTCTTTCCATAATTTGTCGTATAAAGGGAAATTATGATAGAGATGATAATATTTTGAGAACGAGAATATGAACGATATTCTTTTATAATCAGTAATAAACAATAATAATAATTAATAATAATAATAATAATAATAATAATAATAATAATAATAATAATAATAATAATAATAATAATAATAATAATAATAATAATAATAATAATAATAATAATAATAATAATAAATAATTTACGTTAAATAGTCCATTTTTAAACAGGAAAAATCAAAATACGAAAAGCCTTTTAATTAAATGGAACCAATCTTTGTCATTATGCAAAATTCAGCAATTAAATTGCGAAAAAAAGACCTCCAGGATATGTTGGCATCTCAACATAATAATAATAAAATTGAAAATTTGATCATTAACTAAAATATTTTACAGCGCTATTCGCTTGACTGTTCCTATCACTGTAGGAATTCAACAAAAATAATTGCAACATCATGCGATCACTCTATAAATCGTCCAGTTTACTTTGAGGTTATTCAAAAATTCATCTTTTTTTTTTTTTTCATTTGTTGTCAAATTTTCACTGGAATCATAGTATTATCATTATTCAATAAATTTTCTAATTAACGATTAGCAATAATGATCAATATTGCTATAACTATAGATAGTATTATAGTTGTTACATGAAAAATTGTTAACTTTTCGCTCAAAAATTATTTCCATTACGATAGTAATTAGCAATATCGATCAATAATTGCTATATTCAATAGTTGTCCCAATAAATTCTGTTTTTAAAATATCATATAGAATTATAAAAGATAATTTATCATTGTAGTATTCTTCTATTTTTTTTTTTTTAATTTTCAGGGTATTTTACTATTACTTCTGGCAGTTTGTGTATTTAATTCATTTCTTGCATTGGAAAAAATAGTGATCTCATTGATGCTTTGCTTAGTTATATTACTTCTAATATGGTTAACAGAATTACCTAATCATAGCAATTATCGATTTGCTTTTTGGAATAATCAAAGTTTTTCTGATCAAAATATATCATTCATTGAACGAATGGAAATGCTATGCAGGTAGTAATTTAATCATTTGCCTCATTTCTCTTGCATTTCTTTCAAATTTCATTATTTTTATATATTTAGTTTATTTCTGATAATTTAAATACTAATGTTCTAAGTTTAATTTAGGCAAATATTTTATCCTTATTGATCCAACAATACCTGGCCTAATTAACTTTCTTACCGTTTTCCATTCCTTCAAAAAAAAGAAGAATCCTTATTGTCATGTAACAGACGTTTTACCAATTTTCGTCATAAAATGAATTAATTGCTTCTTTTATTTATTTAAAAATTATGTAAAATTGTTTAATTTTTTGGAATTTTTTTCTAAAAATATGCTGTTAAAAAAGTATGAATTAATATCAATTAATGTATAACTTAGGGAATGTTTGATCTAACTGTGTGACTGTTCAACAATGATCGTTGATGAAAATTAAGGAGTAAATAAAAGCCTAGGGTCAACAGTTTATCAAAGATAGGTCAAAGTTCAATTCAACTATATAGTATCAAGCAGAATAAAATATCCATTTTTTTAACAATCACAATTTTAACTCTTTCCATTTTTTTCATTTTTTTAATTTATTAATTGGATGAACTATAAATGGTTCAAACTGAAAAATTGTTAAAATAGCCTATAGGCTAATACATAAGTTAATTTTCTCAAATCGAAATTTTATTGTTTAATTGTTCCCGAAATGAAATAAATGGATTCATTTTTTGTTTTGATGAGAGTTTAAAACAATTTTTTACGAATTTTACTCCAGCACTAACTGTAATACTTTAACTTTAAACTTTCATCCATTAAATAAATTTTTTGAAAAATCGAAACTTTTAAAATTCTAATAAAGCTATGGAAAGCTATGGAAACAGAATTATACAATTTATGGTTAATTGTAGCCAAGTGAATCTATGGGACGATTTACGATTATTTTTCACTTTGGTTATCATATTTGCATTCATCGTAATTATGATCCAAACTCGTCGATCAGAATTGAACGCTCGATTTGACTTTATTTGGAAACTTCAGGTAAATAAATTATTACAATTTTTTCCTCTTTTTTTTGTATTCGAATTTTTTTTTTAAATAACTCAAAAAACAATTTGAAATTATTATGCGAGTTTTCTATTTTAGAATTTTAATTCATTTTTTGAGAAAAACACGACAATTTATGTTTTTATGAGACAACATCGATAAATGTATGCATATATATATATATATAAAACTATTAATATTTATTAATGAAATACTAATAATATTATATCAAAATAATCGCTTATTAGAATATTTTAAGGCGTTAGATGAAGGACGAGAAATGGAAAAAAGGCATGCACAAAATCGAGCTGTTTTAGAAAATATTTTACCGGCACATGTTGCTGAATATTTTCTCAAAGAAAATGAAAGGTTATTTTTGTTTCTTATCTTTGAAGAAAAAAAAAAAAAAAAAAAAAAAAACATTTAATATTTTTAGATTTCATAATTTCCTCTCTTAATTATTGAAATTAAATTGTTTTCGAAGAAATTTTTGTGAAAAGTATTGAGAAACAATTAATGTTTCCTTTCTTATTGTTTCTCTAATATTTTGATATTTATTACCATTATTATCATTGATATTTAAATTGATATCAAGATTCAATCAGATATAGATAAAATTTGATTATTTGTATAGTTGCAGAACTGAATTGTATTCAGAAGCTCGAGATAATGCTGCAATAGTGTTTATTACAATAACTGAATTCGATAAATTTTATATGGAATTGGATGCTAACAATGAGGGTGTCGAATGTTTACGACTTCTCAATGAGATTATTGCCGACTTTGATATGGTAATAATTCTCTTTGGATTAATTTTTACTATGCACTTTTTATGGATAATTGAAATTCGCATTTTAAATTTAGTACTAAATGATACTAATGCCTAATTAGTATGTGTAATACAGTAAAGTAACGATAGGTTAATCGGAATATCGCAATTATAAATGGAATAATTTGTTCAGAATAGAAAAATTACTCTCTCATATGGATAGTTCAAATTCTCATTTTAAATTTAATGTTAAATGAGATTATTACCATAATTGGTAGTATGTAAAGTGAAGATAGCTTAATTGAAATATTAAATTAGAAATGAAGTAATTAGTTCAGAAAATAATAGTTTGTTGTGACATATTAACAGATGAACTCTTCAATATTTATTCATTGTGGGATATTTTACTCGATTATTTTTGTTAATATAACAAACGCATAATTCAATTTAAATGAAATATCTTCCCGTCTATTGTTAGTTCCCTCATTCATCGGTAGATTATTTCCCGGTTTATCCATAGTCATTTTATAAACATATGATGCACTGTATGTAATGTTCTGATTTAAAATTCCCAACAAATTTAGGATAGTATTTCGAATCTATCATCCTCTTTTTAAAGTTTATTTTTTATCTTTAGATGCTTTGCAAATAAAATACGAATACATGCAGCTACTGTAACATGTTTCCATATCACAATACTGTAACTACTGCTGTAGTAATTAGATGTTTTGCAAGTAAAGTACAATAATTCATCAGCATTATGATACAGTGATCACTGCTTTAGTCATTTTTAGATAAAAGCTAAATATATTCAAATCGCTTACAGATACTGTAACTTATCATGACACTATAACAAGTACTGTAGCTATTAGTATCATGCTTTAATTATTCAACAATCGAAAGAAAAAGTTCACCGTATCAACAGGATACGAGAAATACTTCGTAGTTTCAAATAATTTCCTTTTCTTAAGAACCTATTATTATTTACTAAAATTTAACAAAATGTTGAAATTTCAGCAACTTAGTCGTGATGAATTTAAATGCATTGAAAAGATTAAAACAATCTCAACCACATATATGGCAGCATCGGGTTTATTCGGTAAAGTAACCGATCATTCGCATGTTGTCGCCGTTGTATTATTTGCTATTCGTCTTTTAGCTCTTATACAACATATCAACGAACATTCGTTCAATAATTTTAACCTTAGGATAGGTAATAATTTACCTTTTTCTTTCTTCATTTAAGTTTTATTTATAAATTCGGTATTATTAAAAAAAATTACCCAAATATTAAAAAATCAAAGACATTTCCTTTTTTTTTTTTTTAAAGTTCCTATTAAATTCTAAACAATTTTTAAAGTTTTGGAATTAAAATTAATCAAAAAAAAAAAGTTCGTCTATTAATGGATTTTGTATTGAAAAGCTCAACGAATATTGAAAATACAATAAATAAGGTTAGGGTTTTGAAGAAAGAAGATTATCCTTCTTGGCAATATCATGATCATTTGTCATTCGCAAAATTTCAAATGTTATTACTGGTTTTTAATTATCTTTATGTGTTTAATTTATCATGTCATTTCGTTGTATCATTTATTATCTTTTAATTTAAAATAGTTTTATTTAATATTCGAGAACAAACTTATATATTTATTTACTCAGAAAAGTACGACATAATTATAATATTCTCTTTTCAAGGTATCAATGTTGGTCCGGTGGTAGCAGGTGTTATTGGTGTCAAGAAACCACATTATGATATTTGGGGTAATTCGGTTAATGTTGCTAGTAGAATGGATAGCTCTGGTGTAGCGGGCAAAATACAAGTTTGTAATCTTTCTATTATTTCATATTTTTTGTTTATTTAGATTTTCTTTAAAATTTTTTGAAATGAAATGAAATATCTTTGATTTGAAAATTGAACTAAGAATAATTAGTTAATGTTAAAATAGATTGAAAGTTTCGATGTAAATTAAATATATTTAATTTAAAAACAATCTTTTCAATGCTAAAATATTAATTAAATAACTGCTTGATAATTTTTAAATTAAATACATCTCATTGATAACTAATTGACAATACTGTTTGTGCATATCTAATTTACGAGGAAAAATGTAACACGTAACGACACGTGTGAAGCGTAAAACTCTCGTTGAATAGTTTATTATAGGTATAGAAATGTGTTAGAGAGAAACACGTGTAATGAATTGATGCATAAAGTAAAATATGCATATAATTATCACTTCTCCTCCATTTCGATAATTTATTTTGAATAAAATCATTGTCAATTATCTTTTCTTATTCCAATTACTTTTCATAAATTTTTCTAAATTTTGAAAAAAAGAAATTTTTACAAAAGTTTTTTAAATTTTAAAAATTTACTCAAATTTCAGATAACAGAAGAAACGAAAAATATCTTAGAAAAAGAAGGCTTCGAATTTGAATGCCGTGGTATAATTAATGTAAAGGGTAAAGGTGATATGAAGACATACTTCATCAAAGTATCAGAAGAAGACTTAAATCTTGATTTTAGTCAGATTTGAAAATTTAATTTAATTGCAAATCCTACTTGGATTCTAATTTCAGTACTACTACTATGTGTCAAGAATGCATTATTTTGTACATATATTCTTTTTTCTTCTTCATAAGAAGTATTTGTGAAACGTATATGAACTGTTCTGGTATTTATTTCAATTTAAATGAACGCCATAAATAACCAAGCATCAACTTTTCTCAAAAAAAAAGTTTACGGTGCTAGCCATCTTAATCACTAATTAATTTAATTGAATTTACTTCTCGATTAAACTATCGATTATTTAGTTATGTTGTATATTTGTTATATCAAGAAAGTTATGTTATCTAATTGACAACAAAAAACAATTCCTGTAATTATGATTTAAAAAAAAAAAAAAAAAAAAAAAAAAATTGTGATTGATTATTTTTCATTTTTTGTAAATAACAAGAAATACAAACATCTGATAACTAAATATTAAAAAAAAATAAATAAAAAACAACTTTTAAACTAAAGAAATCATAGTAAACAAAAAAAATGTAATAGAAAAATGAAATGAGTAAACGTAAAGCATAACACGTTTAAGTATATGACATGCATAAAGGCGTACGCAAATGGCACGTACAGGGATGTACGTGTGATGCGTACGAAGAAATGCGCACATGACACGTGAGGAAAGCGTGTACATGTGACACATGCACAAAGATGTTTTGCATGTAGCACATACAAAGACGTGTACATGACGTTACTCTTCTTTCCAGCGTATGTCATATGTAAAGGTAAAAAACAGAAAAGAACGAAACTGCACACGTACAAAAAGTGTTTTTCATAATTAGCTTTTCGATATGTTGTCGCAATCAGTTTATAATCAAATGATAATCTTGAAATGCAGAATAACTGAAAAACTCACCCGGATATTATCATAATCACAAGTGAACTTTTCAAATGTGGACACTTTACATCAACTCATGTATTTTACGTGTATCACAGCATAATGAAATCCGAAACCAATGAATCTTTTCTTCAGATAGTGATAGAAAACACTGAGAGATCTGTTGTTAATGATAATGACGGATTTTCCAACAAAATGATTGCCTGATCATTTTGTTGGAAAATTTGTGTCTAACTGTCTTTCTTTTCCAATGTGGAAAGATATAAGATCGAGAAAAAAAACATTTTTATTCCATCTTCATCCGTTCTTGATAGCCTACAAAAGTCGGGAACGATTGCGCATTTCCATTTATGAAAATCCGTCGTGAAGCAATGATAATCAAGCTAACGATCAGCGCACTAAGTGAAGAAAACAACATAATTGGGGCAAATATCGCTAATCCAAAAAGAAATGAAGTAACTGAAACAAAAGTAACGTGTAAAGAAATTTAAATTAAAATGAAATTCACTATTTCAAAGTTAATTATTGGATCTCATATTGGATAGAGGTTAGAGGATAGTTAGGTGATAGTCTAAGCATGATAATGCTGAAAATTTCAAATAATTATATCATCTGCTATTGATAATTAAAGTATTTGACACTTAAGTACTGTAAGCATTTTTCCGAAAGCCAATTTCACTATGACTACAACAATATTTTCATAGTCGATAGCTAATTACAAGTTGGATAATTAGGAAAGATAGTTTGGAGAAATGCAATAAACTTACGTTGTACAAGGAAAGCTGAGGAGTAAATAACAATGCTCGATATGATAATATATAATAATAAGAATATAACGGGAATTGCATTAAAAATTATCGCTGTGTTAATCAGCACAGTAAACCGCCAATCTAATTCTTCACCAAAAATAATAGTTGACATCGCCGTAAGCTAAAATTTCTCATTTTATGTTGTAATATATTTTCATATATAAGAGTAAATTGATGAAGTCAAACCTATACATTTCTCGGTAATGTTATTTACATTGAATTAACATTTTGCATATTGCTGTTTAGCATATTCCACGACATGAAATCTCATTCTACACTGATGCATTTTTATTTTACTATCAAAAATAGAAGACATCGTTGAAGATTTATTTTTTACTGGATAAAAATTTTAAAAGAAAAATAGTTGTAGGTACAAAAATAGTTGTAATAAATCTAATGACATAAATTCGTACTTACTTGGTTTAGATTTGTTCATATTGTAATTCTCGGTTACTCTCAACGACTTCACACTTTGATCGATCACTTTCATCCGATGAATCAAACAGCTGAAATCTAGAATTGAACATGTTATAATAACAACAGATTATACAACACCAACAAACTATTTCCTAATCGAGCGCAAATTTAACTTTGGGAAATGCTTTAAAGGCTTTAGAGATTGATGTTGGTCGTCGCCAGGTGTTACTTATGTTTTAATTTTTGTTCGAGATGACCCAACAAAATGTAATCTTTCTAAATATCGATCAGCTCATAAGATATCCATCTACTCAGCTTGTTTACCTTTTCAACTTTCTGGAAATCCTGAATAGAAAAAGAATTGATGCATTTGGCTGTTTAAAAACTCCTCTCGATAGTTAATAAAATCAGCTTCAATAGCTGTTGAACTGTATAAATCACCGCTGTATTCTATATACGTTAGCAAATCCCTGATCAAATGCCTTGTTGATGCTCTGAGTTGCCTCTGTTGTCAATTCATAGAAATATAAAGTGGACGTTAAGTGATAAGTTATTAGCAAAAAACAAAGCGATGAGTTTGCATTAAAACATATATAATATAATATTTATTTAAAAATATATTCCGAAATTAAAAAACCAAGAATCTCAAATATTTTTATGACAATTAGAAAGGTAAGAATCAAAAAAATTCTGGAAAACTCTCCACTTGATCGTATTATACAAATAGAATGGTAACATGTGATAAAATCATATCATTAAAATGGTTAATTTTTAATACAGGAAAAGTTAAAAATTTTATGACGAATATATGAACCAAAAATGTGATGCTCGAATGGTATATTTTTCCGAAGGAAAAATTAAACACATAAAAGAAATAGAAAATATCAGATAAGTAAGGATTGCACGAAGAATAATTTTAAGAAACTGTAAAAGTAATCAGTAATATTGATAGACTAGTCGTGTGCTTTAAAGAAATGAAAATACTGGCATATAGATTTACAAGAATAACACAGAAAATCCAAACAGTTGATGAGATCACTGACATATTCTTAAAAAACAGAACTAGAAATATATGAAAGCAACGTACTTCACCAGTTTTGCTACTATATTCATCCCTGACAAATTACCTGATATCTTCTGGTATTTTTGGAATTTTAATACCAGCAATTCGCTCAAAACCTTTCATTTTCATAAATTTTTGACATATTCCAGCTGCCCGTTCCTCGTGCACAATATTGAAACATTCAGGCTAAAAAGAATAGCATTAAATGGCTTTAATTTATGCATTTGAGAAAAGAATAATAAAAATGAACTAATGAATAATTTAAACGGAATAATTCATGATAACATTTTGTTAACCTATTTCAAAAAATCTATGCTCGTGCGGCGCCAAATGAATTAATCACTCTAAACTACATTGCACTGAATGCTGCATGTAAGAATGATTTACTAATACAAAAACACATCAGAAATAAATGATTACAGGAGCGTCCTTCACGACGAAAAAGACAAAATTCATGTAATAGACGGTTAGATATTCAAATGGTTTACCTAGAAATATGCGCAAAAAATTATCAGAAATACTAGAAATGAAGGCTTCAAATGTAAGTTTTTAATAGTTCGAAATACAACTAAAAACTGGCAGAAAAAATAAAATGATCGTTGGATTGTAGTTTAGAACTGATCTAACTTCATTAAATAAATCTATTTGTATGACTGTATGAGAATCTTTCAATCATATTTCTTTCAAATCCATTACAAATATTATGACTAGATTGACTCGTCTAATTTTTTTTAAAACTGTTCCAAATATTATTTCTATTAAGTAACAAGTTGGTGTTTAAAACAAAAAAATAACCAGAACCAGGTCAATAAGACCACTTTGAAATTGCACTATATTTAGAATCAAAGACAGTAAGAAGCTGTTGTAATATAACTCTTTTTATAAAAGTAAAATGCTGAATATTCAATAGGTATGCACAAGGACAAAATGTTAATATCATTCAGTTGAATCAGCAAAAGCATACTGTTACTTCGGAAAGTGGAATTCCAAGCTCCTCATTCACCTCCTCCATTGTCATTTGATATTCCAGATAATACATTATATCACGGAGAAGAGCATTTCCTGAAGACGATTAAAGTGGGTGGTTGCAATGGATGAATTAAGTAATAAAAATCAAGTCCCTTTCTTGATTTAAATTAAATCTAACAGCAGGTGCTTCATTCTACAAGAACTCTAAATGCAACAATGGAAAAATTAAATTTGAAAATTTCTTATAGAATTCTTAAACTGACAAAATCAATACTACAGCTTGATCATGTTTGATTTTTGGTGAGAACAATCAACCTCTTTGTCGCTGAAAGTCAATGTAACGCAATGTCTCTCTAATTATTTGAAAGACAACTGCAAATTTCAAGGTAAGGTAGAGTGGGCTAAATCATGTCACGTACTTATTATTTCCCCTTAATTAGAAATTTTAAATAGGCCAAAAATTACAAACCATTTTCGTTCACGCTTACAAAATTACGAAGGCGGGTATTTGAAAGAACTTTTACACAAAGTTCATCCACTTCATCAATCCACGTACCAGCAGCCTGTAATATTAATAGCGGATAACGGATATTTATACATATAAAAGTTTCAAATGTGAACAAGAGAAGTAATCGTAAGAAAAGCAAATAATTCACAGCATCATTAGCATTTCAAACTTGAATTAAAAAGGAGTTATTTAGCTGTTGACACTCACAGCTTACGTACAATATACAATACCATGAAGATCGGACGCTATACAATACTTAATCAAAAGTAACTTATGGAATACGAAATATTTGTTCCTACCATAAAATGATAATGGATAACAGATATAACTGGATAAACTGCAAAAGTTTGTAGTATATCTGATGCTAAAAAAAGTTTGAAAGATCACAAAAAATTTTAAGGCAACTTTCTGAAGATAAAATTTACCCTGACAAGAGTTACTATGCATTTTTAATTGTACGATCAGTTCAAACTTGGCAAAACCAGCTTTCACTGATTAAGCTAGTCCAAAACTTTTTCATAACTTGGAGGAAGAAGTTTTTAAATTTTCAAGTTATTCGTTCAGTTAAATCAGTGGGTTGAGCATAGCAATCACTGATTAAACTAAAGTGGTGTTGAGTGCTCTCCTCCACATTTTTGCGATTCTTGTTTATTCAAATGTTTCCCAATAATGCATTTTTATGAATTTAAAACTCGTTATTGGCAGACATTTACATTGAAAGGGAAAGTATAAACATTAATAAAATTGACACCTTCTCGGCAGAAACACCTCCTTCCGGGCCTGTTAACAACTTTAAATCCATATCGCTCATGGTCCTGAAGCAAAAAGGGTTCTTTCAAAAAAGTGCCAAGGACCACAATATTATATATGCTTGAAAAGAAATGAGGGGAGGTTTAAAGAGGTATATAAAACTAACCGATTGGTAACAGAGAGGGTTGGGTTGGAGCCAACATCATCTTTCATCTGCAAATCATTTTTTGTATTCTTTTCTTTGGTACATGACTAAACAGTCAAAAATTTGAATTAAAAATCTAAAAAATTACAAAAGTAAATTTAAACCACATTAAAGATCTGTAAAATATTCGATAAATTTTTCGAAATTTCTTCTCAAGTACAATGAAGATGAAAATGACCTCTGCAGTTTCAATGCTTTGTGTATGTTGCGTTGATGAATGTTTCTCCTCTGCATGATCTCTAAATAAAGTAAAATTTATTAGAAAAGAAACTGGCACAATTAATTACTTTAACACTATTAAAAATGTTCCTACATTCACACACAGCGTCAGGCATGACATAAACCTAAACCAATCAAATATTGGAAAAGAATTCTGGAATTTTCTGGAATTATATGTCATGCATTGAATTCTTACATAGGACGAAAGATATAAAAAAAAAACTGAAACTTCTTGAAATCTTCAGTATGTAAACATTTAAATTTGAATGAATGATATATCTAACTTTGACTACCTAAATCAGGAAATTAGAACAACAGGAAAATTTCCACTCACTTCAATTCATTACGAAGTTTACTACTTTCAATATTATTCTGAGACTGATCGATGAACCTATTTATGTCGTTATATTTTTCGCTATTTCCATCCTTCAATAGTCACTTAATGTTATTTCATTGACAAAACTAAAACTAAAACCTTTCATAGAATGCTAGCCTTAATAGTTGCAGTGGATATATGTATAAGAAATAAAGTCTAAAAACATAAAAATTAAGCTAACAGCCGGTTCATATCGTTCATCAACAAAGCCAAAATGTCTTTCATATAATGTAATGTCTTTAACATTGTGACAGATGATGGATTCTAAACTATAAACGTAACTTGATAAAAGAATAAAATACCTGAATTTGTTTCGTTTCTTTTATTTTATGTAGTAAATGCTCAATGAATTCGCTATCCCATATATCTTCCTGGAATGAACCAACAAAATCTTTCCTGAGATGATGCTCATTATGTTTATCATGCAAAAATTTATCTGATATGATTATCAATGGATATTTCTGTTATACTGAAATGAATAGAAATAACCACTACAATGAAACAAAAAGAAAAATATCCAATTCTGTTCAACTTTTCCCACACTGCAGCTTGTTTCTTACTAATTGAAGTTGACGTGCAATATTAAATGATTGATGGGGAACAAATAATTCATATAATTCAAATCGATTATAATTTTACTCACCTCGTCTAACTTCATGAATTCATTTTTTGGCTCAGCTGGAATATTGTTTTTCGACGAGCTTGCCAATTTGGGATCACTCTCACAAATCATAGCCGTTTTATCAACCGCTCCCTGCAATATAACTACAAGATAAAACCTACAGCATATCTATTAGCTATTAGAATTTCAATAAATCTGTATTCGCGTGGAACGTTATCTTGAACTATTTCTTTAATATTCGCAATTTTCAAGCAAGCCTTTACTCTCTTTTTTGCTGCTTTAAGTTTACAGAATATCTAATTAAATCAAAAACAAAGAATGGAAGCTAGTCAGGAGTAATAATTATGTTATTAGAAACAAAACCTCATTAGCGAATGAGTTGGAAGGAGATTTATCACCAGAATCCAATCTATTCTCTAAAATGAGAGAATTAGGTGAAATCATCGAACAGCTGTTATCATCAGCTAATGCATTAACCACAGATGAAATCATCGGACAGTTGTTATCATCAGCTGATGGATTAACCACTTTTGAAGGGCGCTAAATTAAAGACAGCGATTATATTTTACAAAGTTAATTTGAAATAATTGAGTATAAAAGTTTTTAGTATCAGCAGTTAGAATCCATTAAGCCGCTACAATCTAGGATGCAGAAAGTCGCTAAATTAAAAGTAACATTTTACAAAGTTAATTTGAAATAATTGAGTATAAAAGACGATCAAGCATTTCTGGACAAAAAACAAATTAAAACAAATTGTTTAATGATAATTAAACCAACTTTATTTTCATCGGTTTCCGAGAGTTCGCCAGTGCTTCCAACTGGTGATCCGGATATATCAATTTTTATAATGGGTATTTCATCATCCTGTCAAAAAATATTTAAGCTGTACAAACCTATAGAGTTTTAACCAATCTACAAATTTCAGTCAAATTTATTTAGTAAATAGGGAAACGGTCATCAAAAAGAGAATATATTATGCAATTCATCAAAATAAACTAACTTATATGTATGTGCTTTAATTTCTTTAAAAGACTAAGTATATAATTGTATAATAAACATAGAACCGCAGGTAGATTTGCACAAGTCACATATCAGTCAGTGAATTTTCAAATAAAATATGCATCTCGACTTTTCCAAGCGTTGAAAATGCAAAAAGGAATATTTTAGTGCTCTAGGATGATTCATGAACAATTCTAGAATGCTACGTACAGTGATGCTAAACATCATCTTTAAAACAATATCATTTGTTATTAAATGGTAATCCATTACATTATTGTTTAATTTGAAAAGAAAAATTTTTTTTTAACTTACGATAGCTAGTGACTGGCCCAATGTTATACTTCGATCTGCAAAGTATTAAATATTAGAAAAAAGAAATACTAAACATTGACATCTAATGCATCTATATCGAAAAAACAATAAACATTTTTTACTTTTCCAACATATTTACTTACCTTCACAAGCATCATCGTACTGTTCAACTTCTGTAAGTTGAGCATATGTTTCGAAACATCGTTTAGTTGTAAAGAAATCATCTCTCTATTAAATAAATCTATTAGATTAACATTTAGGGGACAAAAAAAATTACATAATGCCACATGTGCATATTTCGAATGAAGCATGAATGGTATCTGTCAAAAATTATATTAATTTAGTAATAACCAATACTTTGGATAGGTATAAGTTCACTTACAATTCCAGCAACAATATTACTATCAGTGGTTGCATAAATACCAATGCCAGAAGTATTATCATTAAACACTTTGTAATAAAGGATCGACATTGTTGTACCGACAGTAGGTCGAGCAGAATATGCTATATCCAATAAAGTGATAACACAGTCTAGAAGTAAAATTTCATACATTTCTCGTTATCACATGGATACCATCATTTTCATTATTATTATTATTATTATTATTATTATTATTATTATTACTATTACCATCATCATTGTTACTATTCTTATTTTATCCTTATTCTTCTTGTTATTATTACTATTATTATCATCATTATTACTACTATTGTTACTGTTACTATTACTATTACTATTACTTTTGTTATTATTATCATTATCATTACTGTTATTATTATTATTATTATTATTATTATTATTATTATTATTATTATTATTATTATTATTATTATTACTATTATTATTGTTACTACTATCATTGTTGTTATTGTTATTATCATTATCATTATCATTATTATTGTTATTATTATCATTATTATTATTATTATTATTTTTACTATTATTATTATTACTACCAGTGTTATTGTTATCGTTGTTAATATTGCTGTTATTATTATTATTATTATTATTACTATTACTACCATTATTATCGTTACTATTATGGTTATTATTATTATCACTATCATTATTATTATCAATCATCATTGTTATTATTGTTACGGGTGATTATTACATTCATAAAAAAGCATATTGTTGTATGAATCACTACTACGTGAATCTCATTGCAATTAATACTCACTACAAAATTTGCTATCAGGTGGGTATCATTATCATATGAGTTTAGTTGGTATAAAATTAGAATGTATTTGCTTGTGCACTGCCTGACAGAATCATTGGTGGAACTTAAAATTACCCGACGCATAGGCTCGACCATCTGCTTTCACTTCAGCTTTCTGTACAAAAATTAGAACTTCTGATTGAAATACACTTTCCGATTCGACAGTGATTTCTTTAGCCTGGAAAATGATTTCAGTTTGAATAGCATTAACGAAATGAGTGCACTTCTTATACTTGCAATAGATACGTCTGCTGTACTTGCAGCGAGCGTGTTTTTTGGACTAGTAACCGACATACCTATTATTTGGAGCGATAAACTGCATTTATACGCTTAATGTATTAACGACAAGCATACTTGCGGCAAATATATTTGATAGAACGGAAATGAAAATTTCCATGACTACTTTTACCTTCGAAAAGAACTTATTTCCAATGCAAAAATGCTTGTTTTCTTGTGAAAAAAATTTGAAATGTGTTCTTAAAAGTAAAAATCTTTCCTAACTTAAATTTCGAAAATCAAACAACAAATATCCATTGAAATGGACAAAATTAATTCTGCAACCGAAACATAAGCTTAACCATACCATAAAGTAGGCTGATGTACCATTTTTCCTGAATGGTATCGCCTGAAATTCAATAACGGTTAATGGTTTCAGTTGATATACCATTTCTCCTTCGATGGCAATCAAACCAATGTAGTCATTCCAGAGATAACCAGAATCACCGCTTACATTGCATAAAACTGCCGTTCCTAGAAACATTCACTAATTTTGATGTTATGGGAAAAAACAAGGAAAATGAAGCGGAAAAGATCACACGCTAAAACATTTATTCGCTTCATATCTCCATGATGTTACCTGTCCTATTTCACTTAAATCACTGCATGCTTACCCTTAACAGTACATTCGTCCTCTCTAATGAGACATTTCAATCGTGGATATGTCATCACTACAACCTTTCGAGCAAACCATTTTCCATTTTTCTAAAAAAAAGATTATCAATCCATTTTTTTACAAAAATGTACACTAACAATGATTGGTGGCTACATATACTACGTATCAGATTATATTTTTCAACATATATATTACTTTTTACTTTCATTTCAAAAATAATTCAATACTGACTTGTCCAAAACTCATACCTAATATACTGTTTATCAGTTACATCAAACATGATAAACAGAGAAGAAAGAAAAATAGAAAATGTAAAGTACTATTCCAAACCTGGTAGGATACTTTAAAGTTACACCACATTCCAACATTTAGCTTCTTATTTCTGCTAATTACTTCTGTTGTTTCATCAATACAAACTTCACCAATTAAAGAGCAATAAATTGTTTGTATACTATTTGGTGAACATTCATAGATGAAACCTTCCAAATTGATCTCTTCCATCCTAAAAATACGTATAATTACGTATGTCACATACAACTATTAGTTATTAATTCATCATAACATGTTTAAAGAAAGCCAAAAAAAAAAAAAAAAACTGCCATTATTAAAGTCTTAGAAGAGTTATCAATTTAAGATCTTTTTAAAGTTAACAATTCTCTAACAATATTTGAAATGCATTATCATTCTATCATATGAAGCGATATAATGAATATTTCAAAAAGAAAAAGCAAATAATTGAATAATTTGACAGTTAAGAATCCCAAGTATTAGCTAACGTCCATACTTCTTGATCACTTCAACTTTTTGATGCAATTTGAATATCGCGGTAAATTTCAGTGATCAATGGAGCGTTATATCGCAACGGTAAATCCCATACAAATTAATGTGACATATTTTCCACTGAACAAAATGATTGAGAGTTTTCACTATGATTTCGCGGGATTTTCGAGATTCCATAAGTTCAACATTTCACAATGTAAATTTTGGCATTTCTAATTCCCTCTCTAATCTCTCTTCCTGTATATGTCGTTCTTTCTCTCTCTCTCTCTTTTCCTCTTTTTCTTAGAAGGACGAATAAATATGTAAATACTGCAACATTTTGGCATTTTTCGATTCGTAAAAAAAAAAAAAAAAACTTTTTTTAATTACTGATATTTGAAACTACATTCGGTTTAAATATAGATTCAAAATTTCTAAAAAAAAAAAAATAAATAAATAAATACTTGAAGAAATTTTCAAGATTTATAAAATCGACCATTATATTTTTGAAATATGAAGATTGATTCAAATTCATTTAGATTAATTGTTTTCCCTTCATAAATAGTAATCTTTTCAATTATATCAATCATAAATTAGCAAATCATCTGACTTATTCAATACTTAAATATTAAAGTATTTAGTAAAAATACTAAATAACATTTAAAAAAAAAAAAAAAACACTGTATTGCAATTTCAAAATGTAAGAAAATTTGTTTAATATAAGTATTTAAATATTTATTGAATGTATCAAATATATCACTTCTTAATGAATTGATATTTCGATTAATAATTAATACCTGAGTATGATAATGAATATAGGAATACTTCCATTGATACTATTTAATTAATTGAATTAATATATAAATATCAGATATATCAATTTTCATCAATCAATGGATATTACAATGAATACTAATACGAATATATGTCAATATGAAATTTTGATAAAATTAGGCTAAATTGATGAAAATACCAATGTTTGTAATGTAAAATTTAAAATGGATAACTAGCAATTTGAACTTAAATGATGTACCACTACACTTAACTCTTAACGTTTATTACGTCTATTACGTCTCCTACTTACTATTCAATCATATTTTTGAAATGTATCGTTTTTAAAATAAAATTAAAATGTTTACCGTTGAAACAAACATTTCATCTTAAGCTGTTTTTCTTTTTTTTTCTAAGTTATGAATCATTTCTTTTTTTTTTTCCAAATATACATTCATAAATTACATTAATATATTTATAAAGATAGATTAATTGATATTTTTTTGATAAAATTTAGAAAAATTTTTCAATACTTTTATTTCTTTCCTTTTTTATTTTTTTATATTTAATGTGAAAAATTTTCATAAAATAAAAGAAAAATACTTTTTTATTGAAATTACAAATATATTTTGTTTCATTTTTCCAATACAAACAAAACATTGATAATTTAAAATGTGATTGATTGAAATGAACTTTTCGTCCATTTCATTTTTTCCCACATTCTTATTAACATTTTTCTTTTTTCTTTCACTTAACACTTCTCATTTTTTTTTTTTTTTTTTTTTTTTTTTTTTTTTCTTCAAACTATTCAAAGAATTTCAATGAAAAGATTTAGAAAAGTTTATTTGCTAAATAGCAGCTATGTCACTTTTTATCAAAACATACACACATACACACACGCATACAGACACACACATACACACACATCCAAACATATAAAACATACATAGAGGCTTATCATGATGGAAAAAAAAAAAAAAAAAAAAAAGAAAGAAAAGAAAAATGCTGTAAAATCAACATTGATACATTTTTATGTGTGGACAGACATTAAATATAAAGACGGACAAACATACACACACACACACACACACATATATATATATATATTCATGCTAGAAAGCATAAATAGTTGTTTTTGTTGAAAATGTTGGAAGGAAGGAAGGAAGGAAGGAAGAGGAGAAGATCGTTTAAAAATTTACTTTCAAAATATCTCTCTCTCTCTCTCTCTCTCTCTCTGTTCTAGTTCAAATAGCGGTAATAGTATCAAAAGGATAAAGATTGGCTCAACAGATGTGTGATATGGAATCAGTTGATAATAATCATGAGAAATTTCATCAAATTATTGCTAACAATGATCGGTTAGTTTTATGCAATTAAATGTTTAATTTGTTATTTCATATAATTTAATTTAAATTTTTTTTTTTTTTTTTGTTCTGTTCAAATTTAATTTACTATTAATAATGTTTGTTTGTTTCGATGTATATTTTTCGGCTTGTTAATAATTATTAAGAAAGATTATCATTTTTGTATTATGATTGTTAATCAATTTTTTTGATTAATTCTCATTTATTATTAGAGTAGTTGGTGGTTAATGATATTATTATCAGTTCATTATCACTTGTTATCAAGCTAGACAATCTTTGATAAAGAGAAGAAAAGTGATATTAAATAATTGGTTACTGAATTAATTAGCAAATTAAACTAATTAGGCCCATTATTATCGTTATTTTTTTTTTTTTTTTTGATAAAGTTTACTTTCAAACTTTTTTTTACAAATAATGCATCATTATTACTTCTATTTTACCCTTTATCTTTATTGTAGTTCTAAAATTTCGAAAAAAAAAAATTAAAAAAAAGATTTGATGGTAACAAAGTAAAATATTTAATGAATGAAAAGGAAAGAAAGAGAGAAGAGAGAGAGAGAGAGAGAGAGATTGTTTGGTGGCATTAATCACGCTCCTTGAAACGTCATACATACTCAATTTAAAACTTTGTTAAGTAGGTATTCTCAAACAAACTGAAGAAATTTTGAGGAATTTCACTTAAGACTTAAGTACTAGTAATTAAAATTTTTATATTGCAATAAATTGATTGCATCAACAAACTGCATCTCATCTACTAAAGAAGCTATTTCAGTTCTTCTTCCGATTTATATTTTCGGATAACAATGAATTTCATTTTCTTTTAATTGTGAAATTATTTTGCCCTCAAAAAAAAAAAAGAAAAAAAAATGCAAAAGAATTTTATGTACAACAAAAAAATATAATAAAAAGTAAAAAAGTAAAAAAAAAAAAAAATTTTTCTCTCTTCATTGACTGCCTTACGTGCGGTATTTCCAGCACTTAGTGAAATGTCATTCAATACAATGATTCGAAAATTTACGGAAAAATAAGCTGAACGATATCTAATCACCAGTCAATTACTATGATAATAAAATGATAGCGACTGTTAAATCAATCAATTGATATGATAAGCGAATGATGATAAACTACACTGATAACGAGATGAGTCAGAACACTGTGATAACAAGAGATAATGAGATGATAATGATAATTTTTATCAAACCATTTTTGATGCTACCAACTTAATAGTATATTCCCGAGAAAATGAATGAAATTTCAAGCGTTAAAAAAAAAACGAAATATTTTTGAGAATTTCTCATATATCTGCTTATTTATGATAATCATCTTTTTTTTTTCTTCTATTTCAGATAAATATCATTTAAGGGAAATTTAGATTAATCGTTATTTTTAATTATTAAAATGACATATTAAACTTGTAAAAGTTCCTGGAATATTCCTGATCCGGTTCATTTATATCATTTCTGAAATGACATAAGCCCTTTATACTATAACAACAATTATTCCTTCCTCCTTTTTTGTTGCAATTATTATTTTGATTGAAATATTAGAGGCGAAGAATTTATGTAATTGCCAAATTTTCGTACTTATGTTTTCATCGAATTTGTTAATTAAATCTCTAAAAGCTAAAGGAGAATTCTTTCCATTGAAAACAATTGATTACTTTAATTAATCAAATCATTCGATTTCATTTCTTATCATTCAATTTTTTTAATGATTTAATTTGTTCTATTATCCTTTTTTAAGTGTTTTATAATTACGATTTTTTGTTGTAATTTAAAATAGTTCTTGCAAATATCTCCTCCTTTTTTTTTTTTTTTTCAAATTAATTAAAACAAGCAACTATATCATATTATATCATATATATATATATATCAGTACGCCAAGCAAAGTATCGCCATTATCATCGGATAATTGTGGTACAATAGCAGATGATATTCGCAAATTCAATAACGCATCTGTAAACAATTTTCAAAAGTAAGTTAAGTATGAATTGATTTTTTTTTTTCTTTGTTTTTCTAAATAATTTCAATAAATTGAAAATTCTTTGTTCATTTCCACCAAAAAAGAAAAGATTCTTCTTTTCATATTTTAGCAATGCAACAATTTTTTTCCCAACAATTTTAAGATTAAAAAAATAAATAAAACTTTTGTTGTGCAGTTAGTTTATAAAAAGTTACTATCAACAATTTCATCTATCTGCCTATCAATTCTTTCAAAATTCTTGTGGGAATGATCGTAAACAAGTATATCTGACATATTGGATACGTTTCTTAACGAAAGAAAAAATTAAAATAGTTTTAATTGCTTTTCATAGCTTACTCCATTGGGATATTTCCCAATGTTGTTTGCAGAATTGCGTCACAAATTATCAACTGTTGCAAAATTTTCAATAACGGATATTATTGTTTAAAGAAATTTCTTTTTTTTTTGGTACTAGGAAAAACATTTTGAGAGATCGCGGAGAGAAAAAGTGAAAGGGAAGGATTGAAATTCGATTTTCTACCTCTTTTATAATTGTTGATCAAAATGATCGAAGGTCGACTCACTTTAGTTATGTTTGATATTGTTTTGATTACAAAAATTAATGAAATAATACTGTTGTTGAAGCATTGCAGACATATTTATGCAAAATTAGACTAAGTTTTAGCATCTTCCATATCAATAGAATACATTACTTTTTATGTATGATAACTTCCGAAATTTATTTTTCGATTTAAATCACTGTAATTGATAAACCGAAAACCTTCTTCCAATCATTTTTATGCTAATGAAATATTCAAAATAATCGGAAATCAACCGGAATTTGTTTGATGTAGCAGATATTTCCAAGTGAGTGAGATGTAAATTTTGAACTTCAATTAACTTGTACCCTTTACAATTCCATTTGTATTATTTTGACTTTTAAAGAAAAAATCCGTTTCAAGACTGGAAATTTTTATCTTTTTGAATTTTTAAAAAATGAGATAAATGAAAAGATTTAACTGAAGAACATTTCATTACTAATAATATTTGAAATGACACTACCGATTAAGAAAAATGAAATAAATGAAATTTTTAGAGTTTAGATTTTTCATTGCAACCTTTTTAGTTTCATTGGTATAAGCTGAAATGTTGCAGGAATCAAAATAGCATTGAATTGATTTTAATTAAATTTAAATTGTTAAATTCAATAAAAATAACGAAAATAACTTATTACGTAATCACAAAAATTTTCGTTTTGCTAAGTTAAGCATTTTGAGAAAATTAATGTATGAATCATTGGAAAACTTTATTGTCTAAATTTGATGTAAATGATAGAATTATGCTAATAATACTAAAGCAACGAAAAGCAAATATTTAACATACGTCATAAAAAATGTTTACTTGGATAAATAAATAATATTAAATTATTTTAAACATTACAACGATTCCAATTTAAATCATTTCATGAACAGTACAAACATTACAAGAAATTGGGAACTACGATGCCTTGGAAGACGTGAAGCTACACGTGATGCTATTAATCTTTTTAATAGTAAAAATGATGATAATAGTACTTCTTCCGCTACTTCCGATAATTCCAATAAAATAAAAATGAAGAAGTATGTTTGTTTTTTTTTTTTTTTTTTTTTCGAGTTTTTAATTTGTTTTTTTTTTTTTTTATGAAATCATGAAAATAACTTTTCATACATATTTTTGCTTATAAAATAAATTTAATTCATTGATTAATTTCCTTGAATGTTTTTTCTTTTTTATTGAATTTAAATTTTCAAAAAAGTCTCATATTCTGATTTATGCATCATAGTATGCGCAATAAAACTGTTTCATTGGAAGAGAATGGTGTTGTTGTTGTTGATGGTATCCGAAAAATTAGTGAAAACAGGAGAAATTTTATCATTTCTGATAGGTAATTTTGTAATTTTTCAATTCTCATTTTTAAAAAATAAAAGCAATTTTAACAATTTTTTAAAGTATTTGTGATTGATTAATCAAAAATATGAACTATTACTAATGCATAAAACAATCTCACGAAATATTTCTTCCAAATTAACAAAAATTTTTTCAAAAACTAAAATATATGTCTAAATACTAAGAAGTTTATGTTTATATATTTGAATGAATAATTGGAAATTAGCAAATAAGGAAAAGATAAATTTAAATAACAAAAATTATTTAATAGTGAAAGTGAACGTCAATCAAATTTACGAGTGATTGGTAGAAGCGCACGTGATACAATTAAAATGTTCAATAATATTGCGAATGAAACGAAGGAAAAACTTGACAAGTATTCCTTTCACGTTTATTTTTTTTTTACAAATCAAATTTAAATTCTTTCAAGTCTTCAAATTTTTAAAAGTTCATACATTTCTCATTCATCAATTTCTTTTTCCGATTGTAGATTAACTAGCATTAATTTAATTTTTTGTTAATATTTAAAATTGCACATATAAAAAAGTTTATATGTGGTTAATTCTACTTTTTTTGAAAAATTCTAAAATTAACCAATATTTCTTAAGAATTAAATCAATGCAAAAAATTTCATGTTTACTTTTTGTTTTAGTAATTTTTTTTTTTTGGAATAATATTCAACTCATTCATTTCATTTCAATCATTTAGAAGAATATTCTCTTTGTAGGAATCCATTTTCATCAACGTATACCATACCTAAGTATGATACAAATGCGCAAGATTATGGACGACCAACACATGGATCTAAAACGGAAGCACGTGGTATTAAAGCAGGTCTATTATTGGTTATTTCTTAAATTTCATTTTAACTAATATACAACTTCATGTAGGAGACAATAAGTTAGAATATTTAATCTTAAAAATAAAAGTTGCAATCTTCTAATTTTAACCATATTATTATATTACTCTTTCAGGTAGTAATTAAATATTCGATTATAAGATATCGAATTTATGCTTAAAATGGATAAAAATTTTTCAGGTGATTATGTGATGCGTGAAGTGTTATTTTTATGTGAAATAATAAATACGCATGCAGAAGGTGAACCACCAAATCGAATTATCCGATTTGGTCCATTATTCAATATCTATGCATATTATTCCGATAAGGTAAATTATTCTAATATTAGCATAAAAGAAATAATTAAGATATTTAAATTTTTAAGAAATTAATTTCGAAATGATAAGATGACAAATATTTATGATAATGTATGAAACAAAATTTAAATGTTTGTTAAATGTAAAAAATCTTAAAATGTATTTGTTAAATTTTTGAATTTATAAACATACGATAATTTGCAAATTAATATTTTATTATGTTACAAAAACTATGAAATTTTTAAGTAATCAATTTTAGTCTGATCGTACAAGTTTGAGTAAATAATTTTAGGCAAATCATATATCTTTGAGTAAATAATTTTAGGCTAATCGTATGTTTACGATATTCATAATGCTATTGAAATCTGTAATGTGTAAAGATTAGTTAAAAAATATTAATTAATCAAGTTGCGTTTATTTGTTTGTCTAATTATTTTATATAAATTTGGTTAGAAATAGATGAAAAAAAAGATTTAAGAAAAAGAGACTAAAAGAAGTATCAAAAAGGATTAAAGAATGTTCAAAGAAGATAAGCTAAGAGAAAAAAGAGGATGATGTAAAGAATAAGATAAAATATAAGAAGATAATTGTATCTTATAATTTTGCTAAAAAAAAAAAAAAAATTTGTGTTTCGAAATTTTAATTTTATAAAATTAATTTACCATTGCATATAATTCATCAGTTACAGTTGGTTGGAATGTTAATTCGTGCTCGAAAATACAAATTGGTAGATTTTGAAGGTGAAATGTTATATCAAAGACAGGATGATGATAAGATTATACGTTTGCTAAAACCAATCGAAGAAATACGAAAACTTGAACCTTCTGGTGATCCAGTTAATTGTATTTCTATCACTAACAACAATAATAATGATAACAATAACACTTCGAAATGATTTAATTATTGAAATTTAATTTTTGTTTTAATTTTCAATTAATCAGGTGCCAAATTGATATCTCATGTTTTTTTTTTTTTATCAATTACAACGTGTTTTTGCAAATCGGGTGTTTTGGAAGCGTATGAATTATATGCTTTTTGTATAATGTTTTTTAATTAAATTATCTTTTACAATAAATCTCTTTGAAAGTATGCAAATGTAAAATTTTATAAACGGTAGCTAAAATTAGATTCATTAGCTATCTTACTACCTAGAAGGTTTTACATTGTGTAATTTTGTTACATTATTATATTGCTAAGTGATTTAACAATTTTCATACTACGCCATTAGGAATGACACAAAACTATCATCGTCACATAGCAGAACAACAGACTACAACAAACCACTCTGAACTGAGATTACCAATGGTCTGGTGATGTTTTAAGTGTTACTGGGTAACTGGAAATCAATTGGATGAAACGATATGAAAATTTTACTCATCTCACTTTATCCTTGTTAAGGCATTTTTTAATTCAGGAAATTTATTTTAAATCTGGCAAATTTTTTTATTTCTTATTTTTATTGTTCGTATAATTTTTATCTAATTTTAAAAGATTCCTATATCGAACGTTTAAAAACTTTGAATTTTCTAAAGAGCATAATAGCACTACTGAGCTTGGAATAAATTCAAGTTGAGTTTATAAATATTTTGAAAAATTTTGCATATTTAATGAATGGCAAACAACCAAAATATTTGAACAGAAAATTTGAGATAAATCGATAATAAATATCAGTTTAAAGAGAAGACGAAAAAGTAACTGGTTGGTTTTAATTTTTGATTACCACAGATGATGTAGTATATAATATAAGAAGATACATAATGGGAAGTAAAAAGGAAAAGTTATATGTATGGTTCATCAACAAATTGAATGATTGATTAGATCGAACAATTTCATTTCCACAAATTTTAACCGGGAATGTTGAGAAATTCATTGATATAGCCTAAGCAGCTAATGAGAAATTGAACTGAAATTCCTGAATTTGATTTAAAAAAGTAAACTGAAATATTTGAATTTGATTAAGAAAAAAAGCAAATTAAAACTTTTGAATTTAAAATCGAAATAGCAAACAACAATGGGAACAAAATTATGATCAAAGAAAGACTTGGGAAAAAGTTCAATTTATTGAAATGAGAATGAAGGATATGAGCGAAATAATTTACGGATTGAAAATTCTTAACTTATAGATTAAAAATTCTTTCATCTGAGTGCAAAATTAAAATCGAAAGCATTCAACAAATTACGAAAATTTTATTTAATTTCCAAATTAATTTTCTAAATTAGAATTTTTTTTTTCCATTGCAGTTTGTGTGAAATTTTGCTATATCTAAAACAACAAAATTAGCTGATGGTGCAGCAACATAATTTTTATCGATTAAAATTAGGTAAGAAATGGAAAAATTCTTTCCTAAAACATTCCTAATTACGCCATTGGTAATTAATAGATTATTTGCTCGGTTAACAACAAAATATCTGAGAGTTTATTTGTTTCAAGAAAAATATCTGATACAAATACTTAATTTCCCCTCCTGAAAAAGGTCAAACGAAGAAGTGAATAATGTAACAATGTTTTTTCTGATAACATATTAGCTATTGGTCGGGAATTTATTTTAGTCAATTTTAATTTTTGACGAAGTTTATTTTTAGAGAATTGAAAATTCTTGTGGTAATTAATATTTCTAGGCTCATAATTGCAGGTTTACCAAATACAGGTAAAAGTGAAGTTTTACAAGGACAATATGCTAAATTAATCCTACCAGCTGCTACATATGATTATGTGGATGCTATTGTTACATATGTTGAATGTAAATTATTATTCTTTTCGTAATTAATTATTCCTAATAAATTTTACAAATGACTTATTTCTATTCATCGTTGTCATTTGCTGTTTATTTATAATTGATAAATTAATAAGTTGTTTATAGCTTGGACAACAATTCATGTACAATTACCAAATGCTTATCGTATATTATCAAAATTGCAAAAACAATTACAACAAACATATCATACAACTAAATCATTATTAAATCCTATTGCAGGTTAGCTAATGAAATTGATGATAGCAATTTTAAAAGTAAATATTGTGTTAAAATTTTAAAATTTAACAAACTTACGAAATGTTCAGTTTAAAAATATTATTTTACATTGATCAGTTTGGCTATGATTAGTTGCATTGTATAATTGTAACGTACTTGGAAAAAAGATTGAATTAGCTAATTTAATGTTTGGATTAAATAATGTATCAGGATAACACAATGGAGAAAAGATATTAAATTAAATAATTTGAATTTTTGGATAATTTTTTTTTTTTTTTTTGCATATAAATTTGTTAGAAATTTTATAGGTTCAGGTGGAATTATGAAATATGGCTTACAAAATGAATACTATCGTGTACTTATTATCAAACGTATTGATCCAACATTAATTCTTGTAAGTTGAATGTAAGAAAAAAAAAAAAAAAAAATATGAAAGTAAAAAAATTGTTGCATTCAGGTTTTTTTTTTTTGCCTTTCCGATATCGATTCCGGAATGATTCCGAAATTTGATGAAAATTATTGTATTCATTTAATTCCATTGTTTATTTTTTTTATTTTAATTTTGTTATTGATAATATTTATAGCTGTTTTTTTTCTCCAAAAGAACTTTTCATGTCCATCTGCTACTTATCATTATATTTATCAGTGGAAATTCTAGCTTGTAATTAAAACATTTAGTTAAAACTTCTTGACTTATAATTAAAATATATAATTTTCAAACTGACTAAATATTCTCATGCTGTTGTCCATTTCATTTAAATTTCCTAACTTCATATTGTATGCGGAAGATTGTTTCCCAGTCATCGATCGATTTATTCCGATCACTGTAATTATTTATTTAAATCAATAAGTGAAAATTAATAAAATAAGGATGATAATTGAATTTTCATTATACCTTTGCTAATATGTTGAAATTACAACAACTGCGAAACAGGGAAAGCAATCGTCCGCATTGAATTTTAAATTGCTTTATATTGGACTTCAAATTTGTTTAAACTTAATTTAGAATTCAAACCTGAAACATTTAATTAATTACGATAGCAATTCATTCAAAAATGGTTTTTTTTTTTTATCTCTTATCATATTTTTATTCTCCTTTCTTGTTCTCTTCGTTATTAATCAATTCTAATCCTTCTTCAACAACTATTTCACTAAGTTCAATATTTTATTTACAGATAGAAATATGAACGATAAGGGTATTAATTAAATTTTCCTCATCAAATATTTACTTGTTAGCAAATGTATACAACAAATGTTTTTACAATATTTTTAAGGTACGATTTGTCGATTTCGGTTATACTGATGTTGCAACAAAGCAGCTAATTCATCCAATATCGGAAAGCTTAACTAATTTACCTGGTCTGTTTAATATTTAATGACAAATATCATCCAAAAATGTGACATATCTGCTAGTTTGCTTCATTCTTTAGATCCTTCTTTTATATTTATAATTTGTTTTTAAAAAAAAAAAAAAAAAAAATGTAATTTGATGTTTGTTGAAGTATCGAAATTTGAAATAATTATTAAAGAATTTTAAATGATGAAAATTGTAATAAAAGGAGGGAATAATTTTATAGCACAAGCATTTCCGATACGAACAGAATTGAAAGATAGCATAGCCGGTTCAATGTCATTTAATGCTTTTCGGAAATATTTGACAAATGCGCAAGTTACCATTCAATTAGGTTTATCAAAGCTTTTTTTGTTTTGCCTTGTGTAAAAGTAAAATTTAAAAATGAAAGAACAGAGTAATTTCAAGTCACAATTAATAAATTTAAACATTTGCTATTTATATATTAGGAATTAATTTAGGAAAATTTCCATTTTGCTTCTATTTAAAGCATGGTAAATTTCAATTGATTATTGCTTTCAAAGTTTCATTACATTCAAATTTTCTAATTTTCACTAAAGTCGAGGGAATTTTTCGATCAATCTTTTTTATTTCTTAGAATTAAATAATCAATTTTGAAATTTTGTAAAATTGTTCTTTCTTAAAATTGGTACGAATGATACTACTGAGCTTACAAAAATTATTTTGCACCAAAAATATGCTATCTATCAGAAGTAAATCTGCTGACTGGAAAAAAAAAACGATCAAGGCCTGAAAAAAGAAATTGATTTCCGGATGATAATATATTTCTGTATAATAATATACAGGTAATGAAATTGTGAATGATTCCTTTACGGGAGTTATATATGTGACTGATGAAAATGAGAGATGGTATTGGATGAATGAAGCAATCGAATTAAAAATTCCCATCAAAAAGTATTTAAGTATTTTTGTAAAAATTATTAAATTGAAATATTTGTTACTCAAACAAATTTGGATTGGAAAATGTTGGAAGTGAAAAAAGTTACTAAATGACTGTATGATTGGGGTTAAACAAAAGTATTGGTTAGGGTCAATCAAAAAGGGTCAAAAACGTTTTGAAATTATTTGTTTGATTCATCTAATTAAGTTATATGACACGTAATTTGCATGCTTTATGATTAAACTTATTAAGCTTTACAAGTTTTTTTTCCTTCAGTAAAACAACTCATCGTATTTGCTTCAACTGTAATAATTAAGAAATAATTTCAAAACTTTTAAATTCCGAAACTCTTTTTTTTTCTCAAATAGTCTTGCTGTTGATACCTTACTTTAATATAACATAATGATTGTCAAAATTAATTATCAATTAATTAGGTCCACATTTAGATTGATGGTAAATCTCAATGATAATGCAAATAAAGAGGTTATGGTACATGTCAATGACGATTTTAATAATCAGCCAGTGAAGATGATGGTTAAACCATCCAGAAAAATCGCTGAATCGGAAAATGTCGATGATCCGAAAATGATTGATCAACAGAGAAATAGTGACAATCAAATAAATAACAACGAAAGAAAAAATACTGAATTGAATCGAAGCAAACAGTTTGAATTAGCAAATGATAATGATGATAATAACAGTGATAATGTTAATAGATTTATTGATACCAATCTTGAAAATGAAGAAGATCAGATTATGATAGATAAGAAAGATAAGGCAATGAATTTCAATAAATCACGAAGGAGATATGAAAATCGACGAAAAAATTTGCAAAATTCAGCGTATTCTTTCAAAGATAATGAAGGTAAACTAATTCTGTTTAATGTTATTTTTTATTAAAAGTTTAATATTATCACTAAAGCTTCGACGTATGTTATCATTGATTAGAAGGGATTTTTTACTGAAATGTTTATTTCAGCATTACTATACAAAAAGTTGATAGAATTTTCAATTGGGATAAATTTTGATTAGCGTACCTTGAAAAGATTATGCCAATAAGTTCAAATTAAAGCTGTTTTTTTTTTTTTTTCCTGAGGTTAAAGGTTCAATATTAGAAAGGTTAGAGTAAGGATGTGAATAAAAGAAAATTAAGTTCCGAATGTAATAAAATTAAGGAACAAGAAGTGTATATCGTTTTTTTTTCTTAGGAAAAAAGTCAGAAAATACTAAAATAATGGAATTTAATGATTTTAAAAGAATGAATGAAAGGGTTTATCAAGAAAGCAATTAGTCGCTGAGATCGATCTGTCGTAGTGGCGTAGGCATAGGATCGGTGCAGTATAATTTCTTGTTTTCAAACTTTTCAAAAAATGAATTTATCGTTCATCATCGAATATTTCATTTAATTAGTCTAAGACTGATTAGCTGTGTCACGACATGTTGATAAGATGATATTGGCTATTACTTATATATTACGATAAAGAAATGGTTACAGGTGGATATCAACAAGTGAATGAAGCACAGAAAAGCGAACCGATCCGTAAAGGATTGCTTAAACATCAAGAAAACAAAGTGGAATCGAAGATAAAATTGTCACCTCATATGAGAAGCTATGAAAATTCGGATAACTTAATGTCAGGAAATTATCAGAAATCAAACAATATTACTGATAAAGTGAGAAATTTCTATATGAACACTTCTATGTTTGAATTATTAATTCATTCAGTGTAATTATTTAAAAAATTCACCTATTACTTACTTGAATCTTAACTCAAAATGAATGAAATTAAATTGATAATGAGTTATTAATTCATTTAGTTAAATGTTTTTAGTACTAATTTTTCTTTTTTTTACTTCCCTCCCACTACAATTTATTTATTTTTTAATGTACGACAGTAACCTATATGACTACAGTAGAAATAATCTTACAATCATCATACATAGGTTACGATCAGCCTAGTGCATACAGTTCATAGCACTTAAAGATTGTTGAAAAAAATAATTGGAAGATTTTGCTCGTCATATTTGCAACAATACTAATCGAAACTATAATTTGATCATCATTATTATATTCTTTTAATGAGATCAGCAATTAAATTTATAGTATATAGCTAAAAAAAAAAGACAAAAAGAAGAAGAATAAAATGTTTATTTGAAATATTATTTCAATATGAAATGATTCCGCTGTATATTAAATATATTAATTAAAATATTTCAAAAACTTTAACATCTTTAAATTTTCTTAAATTTAATTTACGAAATATGCAATGATTGTTTTGAAATATTGTTAATATCATTTCATCCCATCCTATTCCATCCTGATATTTTTTGTTATTTTAGCATTTCGGTATGTTGCAACAAACAACTTCACATCAAACTAATTTGCAAAGTTCGTCTTTTTTTCTTTTATTATCAAAACTTCAATAATTGAATGAACGGAGTAATTTGCAATAACCGTTTGTACTACAAAACTTGTTTCCGGAAACTTATCACATATTTGAAAGATAGCTGCATAATTATGGAGATTCATGCTGCTGAAAATCAGTAATAATTCCGGTAGGGAAACATTGAAAATTATAAGGAATGCAGAAAAGAGGAAGAATATTTTGCAGTGCCATCAAATTTTGGTAATTCATCTACATGGATTATAATTTTAACAAGTCTAACGATAGCTGTTACCGCTTTCGTTATATTTCTCATATTTACCCGAAAATGGAAATGGATTTTACCGTTTGTTATAAAATATAATTTAGTTTTTTTTTTTTTTTTCATGAAATTAATTAATCTTACTGTTACTTTTAAAAATTGTAACAAAAGATTTTGTACAGAAATATCACTGTAAGAATATTTGAAATTTGGTTTCCAATATAATTTTGCAATTTTTTTAAAACGATACTTTACTGCTATAGTACTAAAGTTCGTTCGACTATAGCTTACGAAGACTAATTTTAATTGAAAACGAAAAAAATGGATGTCAAAATTTATCACAATTTTTAACTATGAACTTTAATAAATCTATTAATGGTCTTTTTAATCTTTTTGATTTTTTTTTTCTTTTTGAAAATTATTTATTTTTAGGAAAATAAATGGTAAAGAAGAAGGAAAAGCATTCACAAATGCTTCTAAGGTTAATTAATTACTTCTTTTCTTTTCGATATTTTTTCATTTTTTCCCTTCTTTTTAAAGGAATAAAATTAAAAAATTTCATGGAATAACTTTGCGAAGTATTGCAGAAATTAAATATTTTATACGAGAAAAAAAAAAAATAACTTACGGGAAAGTTTAATTAGCTAAAAGCTTTAAATTGGATATATTTTAGGTTAGTCAATCGCTATCGTTGAATGATAGTACGTTGGATGGATCGAAGATTACAAATGAAATTAGAAAGAGAAATTCTTGGAAAAATGGTAACAGATCACAAAATGAATTGGCAACTATCAATAATAAGTTAACTGCAGAAGATTTAAGCTCTGTAATTGGTTTAATGGCTTACGGTAGTCTGAAAGATGATATTGATAATAATCTAAGAAGAAAGTATGATAACAGGTAAAAGTTTGATAGGTTTCGATCCGTTTAAAATTACTATTTAAAAAAAAATTAAACGTCCCTTAAAAAAGAACTATTTTGTTCTGCATTTGATTTTCAAATGAATTAAGATTTTTTAAACTTTATTGATGACTTATTTAATTAATAGTATATTTGGAATTTTTTGATGCTTACAAAAAAGAAGCTGATGATATCTTAAATTGAATTAGAATAAGTTTACATTAACTTTTTGCAAAATTGTTTCAATTTTGTTGGAAAAATGTTGAATTTAATATCATCGAAATGGTATCAAACGTTTGCATTATTTCTGATAATATCATGTTGATCAGTTAGATAAGATTGCAAGAGTAGAAACTTTATCATTGGATATTTCAAATAAAACTGAAATTATTCTTCCAGTAGCTATTTTGTACCGGAAAATAGAAATAGTCAGTTTTTTTTTAACAGAAATGTTTAGGAAGAATTCATTAGCTAATTGTTGTATGTTTTAAGTTTTCAATTATTGAATATATTTGCTAGCGGATAATGATGATAGAAAAACATTAATTCAGTGATTATCATTATGATAGCTGAAAAGCATCATTATTTTGAATAATTCATTTCTCAAAAAGTTATAGCTTTTTTAGAACTTCCCGAAAACATGCTGGTCGTTCAGTTAATAATTTCGATATGCTATCATCATTATCAACTTCTACCGATTATATCAAGAATACTCGAGAAATGCCTCAAATTGTAGTAAAAAATAAAGGTAATACTGCGGAAAGTAGTTTGAGCGAGAAGGAAATTCAAGCATATTCGGAAAATTTCACTTCTGAAAGTATTAGTAACGATGATCATTCGGATTTGTCCACCAGTAGCAGTCTTGTAACATCAAGTGCTGTTTCTAATCGAGAACACAATGTAAAATCGGAAAATTATCGACGTAAGGTAGGACATTTTATTTTCAACATTTAGCGTATGTTTATCGAAAAAAAAAAAAAAAAAAAAAAAAAACTACAATTGTATGCAATTTTTCTCACTTCTGCAATAGAATTTCATATTTGTGTTTTAAATGAATCATAACGTAAAATTTCAATATTGTAGGAAATCATAGAGAAATCAATGGTATGATCAACATTGAAATATAACAATTTTTATGTTTGCATATTAATGAAACATTGTAAAACTACGTGAATCTTTAAATTTTGAATGCAAATGTTCCTTCCTTCTCGTGTAGAATGATCGAAAAAACGTAATAATGGTAACTGATGATGATGATGATGATGAATCGTTTCCGGATTTGACGAAATCAAACAGTATGAGTTCAACAAGAAGTGATACTTCATCTAAAGTAACAGCAACAAATATGATTGAGTATGCATTATGTAGACTTTACTTATATTTTTTAAAATTAAATTCAAAGCTTATTCTTTTTTGAATAATAAACATTTTTCGTTTCTTCGCAAAGATATTCCTATAATTCATTATTGTCTGGAATTATTTCATTGATAATGAATAATTAATTTGGTTAATAATAAAAGCATGCAAGTAAGCAAATTAATTAGATCATAAGTTAATTCAACATTGAAGAAGGACTAATTAACAGATTCTTCTTATTATCTAGAAAATATGAAAGAAATGTTTTGCAGAAGTGAAATTACACATCATTCCGATGATGAATCGATAGCAAGCAAAAGCGATAATAATTCATCACTATCACGAAGGTAATTAATATTTGAATTTCGAAGTAAAAGGATGCCGAATGATAAAAGGAGTGTGAATGATAATTATGTTAGTATCTAATGAAGTACAACTTTTCGATGGAATTCCGTTTCATGAACATTTTCAGTCCGTTAACTGAATTCTGTTTCACGAACGTCTCCAATCTATCATTAGTTATCATCGTTATGATCAATAATAATTCAGACAATTCATACTTTTTTATATGAAAATATAGGATAAATTATCTTAGGTTAATTATTATTCAAAATCTTTTTTCCAATTTCTTCCGTTCATTTATAGCTTGTAAATTTTGTTTTTGATAGATTTACGAGGATTTTTTTTTTTTTAAATGGTTTTATAAAACCTGAAATAACAGATAAACAGAGAGTGTAAATTTTAAAATTAGACAAAGGTGTTAAATTTTTCAAAGTGTGAAAATGAAAACTGCAAACTTGTTGAATGATTTCAAATGACTGATTTAAGTTGTTCGTAAATGATCGTTTCTATTCCTAGTGTTAACATAATCATTATTTCCTGAACTAAATTTTATTAATTTTAATATTCTTGTAAAAATGTATGTGTAATTTAAAATTGAAACGATTTAAAAAATCTGATACTTTTATTTGCTATAAATGTTATATATATTCAGCAAGTATCCATATCCAAATTCGATACACTCATCTGACTTTGAAATACCTTCTTATCTGAATAACATTCCAACATCAACCTACAGGTATGATAACTATTAGACTGTTATCAAGACCCGAAAAGTTCAAAATCAAAGTGGACATAATTAAATTAAAGAAAAGTTTTTAGTTAATTGAACATTTTTTCACAAAACATTGTTGAAAAATCAAAGATTGCAAATTGATTTAGAAAAAAAAAAAGATTCAATTTTTTAATATTTTAATGATTGCTAACCAAAGAATTCTCTGATTTGTAAACAAGGTTGACTATTAAATCTCAGAATTGATAAATCCAGTAAGTTGAAATTATCTTGGCAATAATTTTTTTGCAGTCAACAATTTATTTATGGGACATCAAAGACACGGATACGTTCACAACTAATCGATGATATTAGAGGATGGTCACCATTGGAATCAGAAAGAACGAATAGCACACAAACTTGTACAAGTAATAATAGAATCCACTCGGAATCAATACAAAGCTTTAGGATTCCATCAATGTGTCAGTTCGAAAATATGCCAAGAAGGTTTTCACAGGAGACTAACGTTGACGAACAACTTACATCGAAATCATTTTGCCAAAATGAAGAAAGAAGACAAATTTGTCATCAATTTGGAAAATGTGCATCGATTTTATCAACGATTCCATTGACAAGCCAAACATCTATTGTATCAGAAGGATCCAGAAAATTTAGTATCAATTTCGAATCATCCTTACCCGATAAATTTGTTAAAAATCAACAAATTACAGATTTGTCAACTAATTTTGAAGAATTATATCCAAGAACGGATGTACAAGAACTTAGTCATTCAGAATTATCAAAAAATACATCAATAAGCAGTGAATTTAGTGAAATTCCAAATTGTTTAAATTTGGGAAATGAACGAAAATTGTCTGATATAGAAGAAGTACAAGTGGAACAACAATCAGGATTAATAGAAGAAGGATTAAAAATGAAAATGAACATAGTACTGATGCCAAAAGACTATCAATCACCAGATGAACATATCAGAATTGAAGAGCAACAGATTGATCAAGAAACTAATTCATCCAAAAGCATATCATTTGTTAATTCAACAGCAACAACTACAACTTATGAAAGTACGCAAGATTCACCCATAATTAATTCATAATAATTGTAATGTGCTTTTTTTTTTTTTTTTTTCTTGGCAATTTCATTAATGAAGTTGAAAAAGTTACAGTTAACAGCAATATCGATTATTGTAAATTGATCGCTTGCTATATCATTAAGATTAACTCAGATTACAGGTGGAAGGTAAAATTATCAAATGTTTTGTGATTAATCAATGGTGTTTCTAATCAATGCTAATTTTCATATTAGCATAACAATGGGAAATGTTTGTGAGAGAATATTTCAACGAAGTTTAAAAATTTCATATTACTACTATTTTGCATTTCTCACTTATTTTTGATTTATTTAAAAAAAAAAAAAAAAAGAAGAAGAAAAACGGAAGTTATTTTTTGTTGATTATTTTCTTGCTCGCATGACAATATTCTGTTGGTATTGGCACATCAGATATCCATTATATATATATTTATTTATTTTGTATTTATATGTTAATGAGGAAACATTATGGACAAAATGAAAAAGACATGAAAAATTTCTTCATATCTCTACCACCATTTCAACACGAAAGAATGCACAAAAGGAAAACAAATATCATCCATCTGAAGAAATATTTTTAGAATCAACAGAGAATTGCCATAAATCAACTTCTATGTCTACGTACTGTCGTCTATGATAAGCGTATGTTGCAGGTAAATTCCAGCGTAGTTGTGCGATACATTCAGCATTAATACCAGGTAATTTCTGGGCGACGAATTTAGAAATATACTGTCTTGTACTACTTTTATGTAAAGAGAAAAGTTTTCCACTTTTCTTTAAAATCGACAAACCCGCTCTGACAAATCGCAAATCTATGCCTGAAATCATAAATTCGCAAAACTTCTGTTTCATTTCATTATTCTCATCCAGTTATCTCATTCTAGTATTCCACCAAGGACAAGAAATATGAGAAATTCCATCTTTGAGCTTTTCAGAAGTTATCTTTCTAGCACTTCTGATAATATACAATAATAGCAAAAAATCTGAAATGCAAGTACCATACCAACAATAACGTAATTATATCATTTAATGAAAACTTTCACAAATCTGATATGAGGAAAAACGAAATGAAGAGAAAAACAAGAATATATCATTGTGATCGACTACAGCTCAACTTGGATCACACATTAAATTAGGGCGGCTTATACTGTAAGCTTTTTTTTGAGAGTTCAGGCTACATTAGTTGTACAGCTTAACTATCATCAGGAAAAATACCATAGTAAAGGACCCATCCGATAACCTCTAGTTAAATATACTTGAAGAGTAAAATAGCATATGTAACTTCTGAAGAGAAGAATTACCTGCGTTATTTTTGGTACCAAATGGTGGATTCATGATAACCGTATCGAAGATGGGCTTTAAAGCACTGATATTTTTCGTAACATCCAAGCAAATCACATCAACACTATCTTCCAAATTACAACGTTCAATATTACTTTGACAAATGTCGATTGCTTCTTCGTCAATTTCAATACCTAATCCATAACTACAAATGTTTAAATTGTATTTTTCCCCATAATATCTTTTTCTTTCAAAAATTAGACTTTTTTGACATTATTATATGCAATCAGTTTCTTAGATCTTTATATACTCACATTGCACCGAGTTTAACTGCTCCCAAAAGTAGAATACCTGGGCCACAACCCAAATCCGCCACAGTGCAACCGTTAATACATCCTTCCTCTGCGATTGCATTCAGTATTGCCTCTAAAAGAAAAAAAGAAAAAACAAAACAAAACAAAACAAAACAAAATCTTTAGTGAATTATAATTTAACTTATGAAGTCAAATGTTTACAACTTTCATATGATCAAGTTGAAATCAAGATTAATGGCTACACTATTGTAAATCCAAAAATAAGTTTTGTCGGGAAACCCGAAATCATTCTTAACTAAACCAATTACTATAAAGAATTATATTATGTAATCAATAGGCAATGAATTGTAAAATTTGTCAATGATTCATACCTGAAGATTAATTTCAATGCTTGCTAATTCCCATGCTAATCTAAGATGTTAATTAACATCTCCGTTTTCCCATTCCATTCGTTAAGCTTTCTCACCATTGTACGCTACATGTTAACTAAACACATGTTTAATCCTAATCATGTATTCATCCTTAAGCTTTCTTCCTTTTGTAAGATATCCTTACGCCCATTTTTATA
>JABVXV010000185.1:2500-120929 GCA_013365325.1 Dipetalonema caudispina
ATCTCAATTTTGATTATAAATTATTGGAAATCGATACAATTAATCAAAATAATTTCTAACATAATTATAAATAAAGGAGCTGGTTTTCTTCGTTTCTCTTTTTTTTTTTTTTTTTTTTTTTCCATCCTTTCTTTTTTAATTCATTGCAGAGTAAAGAGAAATTATGACAAAATGTTTCTTACATAGTAAATAAAAATTATATAAAAATATATTAAATAATATAATTTAATTTAATTTATTATAAGTTCTAATTTAAATATATCTTTTCGAAGCTAAATTTGTTACTTTTTTTTCTTTTTTTCCTCTCCCTCCCCTATAATAAATATATAACTTTTGATTTGATTAGCATATTTATAGTAACAGATAGAATTTTTCTCTTCCTTTTTCTCAAAAGTTGATTAACATTATTACATCCCTTTTATTCTTTTTTTTTTTCTCTCTCTCTCTTTTCCTTTTTTTTTTTTTTTTTTTCAACTGTTTTTTTTTTTTTTTTTTTTTTTTTTTTAAAAAAAAAAAAAAAAAAAAAAAAAATGATACGGTAATAATTTATTTTAAAATTAAAATGAAAAAAAAAAAAAAGGGCATTGTTAGAACTTTTTCAATTATTATCATTCGAGAATTCGCGGAATTATCAATGTCAATGTTATGAAGGAATTTTATTTATTTAATATATCTAACAATTTTAACTGAGAAATCGATTTTATGAATTATCGTAGTAACATATGCTGAAACGATTACACAAACCAATTTCTTCCTCTCCAATATAAACTAAGATGTTCCCCTTGGGACGATGAACGTTTCGTATTGACACATGCTGTTAAATTTCACCTCAAGATGTTGGGAAGTTTTTTTTTTTCTTTTTTTTTTTTTTTTTTTTAGATATCCGGTTTTCTGGTTTCTTTTTCCTTCCAACTGGAACATCTGTTAAATGAAAATTAATACATAATGATATATTCCTTTTTTTTTTTTGTTTTGTTTTTCTCTAGTCATAGTAATATTATCATAATTGTGCTGAAATTGTCAATAATTTTAGTAATAATTATATTCATACAAATTGAATTTTTAATTGTTCGTATGTATAGAAATTAATATCTATGCATGAATAAGATAAGAGATAGTTCTTAATACTTTAAACTTAAACTAAATAGGTGAATATATAAAATTTAACAATAGTATATATAAATATATATGTCCATGGATGCAGGAAATTACCTTGTAACTAATCATATGCTAAAAGTTTTTGAGTAAAGAAATATGCAAACATCGTAATGCATGCAATTATTACACATGAATACATAAACTATCCTGTATAGTAAGTTAACTTTTCTATTTTTATGTGCAACTTTTCACATATTGATTTACGTTATTTAATAGTTAATATGAATTAAGCTTGCTGAAGTTATTTAACGATTTCTCTCTCTTTATCTTTTTTTATTTCATTTTTCCTTTTTCAGTATAAAACTGTGTAAATTGAAGTCCTTCATACGACACCATATATTTATTTTGCTAATGAAACTTATTCGTTAGTAAGTTATTTGAAAATTGAAATATACACTGGCATTCAAAACTAATGGCCACTGCTACGACAGCATTGGTACGCGCAACGGGTAATACTGGTGGTGCAATGATGATGATGCCAACGGGTACTGCTATGACCATGGTTAGTAAACTATTTATTCATAATGTTTACAAATTTTTGAAATTAAAATAAATTTCAAGTAAATCCGACCAATTGTCAATTATCGTAATAACAATCCGAGCTGCTTCATTGGTTTCATCATTCTCTTCCTTCTCCACTCTCTTATCCGTTGTGCTAATTGTAAAACCATCGACTAAACTTTTAGCCAATTTGGATAGATTAAAAACGGGACGATTATCTAACAGCTGGTGCTGTAATCATTTCTTTGGGGGAAGGAACGAAAGAGATGAATTTCACCATTAAACACCGTTCCTTTTGTGACATACGGACATTACCATCGAGTTATTATAAAGCGATATATTGAAATATTGTGATGTAGTACATTGAAATTATCGAACGTAAGTACCCTATGACGTATGAGCTCGAATGACGTCAAACATATGGTGTATAATTATGATGAAGTTAATGTAAGCTATCTTAAAAATTCACTTCGTTGGTTAATTAGGTTGCACTAAGCGAGGAAGAGGAAGAGTCTTGACAAGTGCAATTTGCGGATAGCTTGTTGCTGTTGTTGCTGCTGTTTAACGGTTAAGATATCAACTGATCAATTTTCATGCTTCAAACGTCACTGGTTATATTGATCAGTAGGTGGAGAAAGAGGACTTGAAAGATACTTGATTAGATAGGTATTTATAATTAATGAAATTTAACTAGGAAAACATTCCGGAAAAATGTCCAGAAATGGAAAAATTAGATAGGTATTTATAATTAATGAAATTCAACTAGGTTCAGAAATGTTACTAAATATGTTCAAGATTAACCTAATCAGTGATTATTTTAACTTGTCATATGATAGCAAGAAATTAAAAGTAATTATGATATGTGAGAACAGGGTAAATTGTTTCGATCTATTTTAACCGGTTAAAAATTAAGAGCTGATAAAGATCAATTTCAAATGAGTGCAAAATAAATGTATGGATGAGTGGAAGAACAGCTCTATTACTATAGCAACCAAACGAACGAAGTTTATTTTTGTGCGTATATATATATGTATGTGTGTTTGTTTGAAAGCACATATTTAAACTAACGTTACCTTATTTGTAGAGTTGGCCTACTTTTCGTTTGCCGTTCATTTGGTTAGCCTCTAATTTGATGTTAGCCGAACAATTTGATAACATTTATTATTTAACTCTATCTTTTTGTAGTCCTATTTATTACTTTTAGGCTTTAACGCAAATAGTTTGACGTCATAGTGAAAATGACCTTTGGATTTTTTTTTTTTTTTTTTTTCAAATTCTAAAAGAAACATTCGTCGTGAAGAATCTGTTCGTATCCATTGGTTTTTCCCTTTCCTTTTATATAAAAATATTTATAGAAGTACTTAGCGGGTGGCAGTTAAGAAGATAAATCAGACAGTTGTCGCTTCTCCATTTTATTATAATATCTGGAACTAAAATATCTAGCGAGACTAAATCATTTACAGATTTTAGAGAAATTATCACTAAGAGAGTTTTAAATTATTAGTTTTGCGTGTAAAATTTTGATAAGATTTTATAGGGTTGTACAGGTCAACCGTCGCAAGTATCATTGTATCCATCGCAACAAAGTGCATATTCTACTTATCCATCACAAGCTGCCATTGGAGTGTCATCAGCCAACGGGCGTTTACTTTCGAATAATTCCTGTGGTAATTTTTCTCCGCTTTACTTCATAAATTATATCAACGTCACTAAATCATTCCATTAAAAAAAGCATAACATGATTCTAAGTCTCAAAGCGAATACGCAAATGTATCCAAGAGTATTGCTATGTTCTATGTATTTTATGTATTTGTTGTTAACTTTGCTAGTTATACTTTTTTTTTATTAAATTTTAGATGCAGCATGTGCAAATTTCTTTCCCCAGCAACCACAACAAAGCTATCCGTTACAACGGTCATTCTATCAAAATTTAACACCGGAACCACCGGCAACGACAGCTAATAACGTTATGCCCCAGAGTATGAATTGTGAAGCCGTTGGTTCGATAACATCAGCAACGATGTCTAATGATAGTCTGACAGCATCAGTTTTAACTGATTTAGGTAAGGCCATATCACGATATCTGCAACCATTTTCTTTAGTTTCGTTAATTTATCGCCGTCTAATATATACAGTACGTATTGCTTGGCAAATTCAATTGAGAAAAAGAATTATTGATTGACTCGTCATGCAATATACATATTGTACAAATATGAAATATTTACAATATTACATATCTAAGGAACTTTTTCATCTTTATGATGTAGAACTGATCCTTTGAAGCGATAATTTAATCATTAATCAGTTGTTGATCCTTGATTTGAAGTGGTCCATATCATGGCTTTCTTGTTTTCTTCTTGGTTACTAGTTGGAGTCGGATGTCACCATCCTGCTTCTCTGCTACGAATGTACAGTTGTCGAATACAATCACTGCTACGGAGTGCTGCTGGACCTGTTATCACAAATATGAATGTACTTGTATTACAGTACTGTTGAAGGATCAAGCAGTTGAAGAATATTGCTAATGATTTTGTAGGTTCTCAATCATTATCAGTTCGGCGACCTTCCAGCTGTAGTAGCCGGAGTCGGCCATCATCATCTTGTTCCTCTGCTACGAACGTTCAAATACCGATTACAAGTACCACAGTTACTGTTACGAGTGCTGCGGGACCTATTACCACAAATATGAATGGTTTGGTTAATGCATCGGTTACGAATAATACCGCTACATCAGTTTGTTCCAACAAAAATGCTGGTTAGCTTTGCGTTAATTTTTTGGCTGTTAAGTGCCTGTAAATTAATGTGTGGAATCTTGTTTTTTCAGATTATCTTGTTTGGAGTAAAAATAAGAATAATGTAACATAAAAATAAGCTACGCGGATATTTCATCGTTTTAGTGGTAGCGTAATCGTTTCTGTCCCGGATACAGTGAGTTCTTAACCAGCTTACTGGAGAGGGCTCGATGATATATATCACTTTTGAACTATTTACCATCCGCACATAACAATTAAAGTAGTGGTAATTTATGAAAAAAAATTTTTTTTTCCAGATATCTTGATTATCCGTGATCCGTTTGAAGAAGAAGAATTACCCGGTATACGTTGTAATACCACAAATACCCAAATGATGTTGTTCAATCAGCGACCACCGCAGTATATCAACACTGGAAATCCGTTAGATTCTGGAGGGCAGCTGGAGTTACCTCGGTCAGAATGTTCATGAATTAATTTTCCGCATTATTCATCTCTTTTTCTTAACATTTTGGTAAAGATAGAGAAAAGGATGGAGAAAGAGGCAAGCGATCTTGTAGATTGAGACGGTTTCGTTTTCAGTCATTTGAATATTTGGAGGAAAGTTTATCAAAACATATTTGTAAATTTGCATATTTGTTTGTAGGCATCTTCGTGTCCCGTATCCTGAATCGGCATACCGAGCATGTATTGCAGCGAATAAGAATTTGGCTAGTTACCGTAACGGAGCACCGTTACCTTCGTTCATAGCACCTTATCCAGCGCTTCCTGCTCCAAGACCTGGTTCTGTTTTTGGTCCTAATGTCGTTCCAATGGAGAATTCAGTGATGTATGGGAATCCACAACAACAACGACAGCAGCAGCAACAGCAGCTCCCTGGAAGCGCTGCAAATTTTGGAATGTTACGGAATAATAGAGCTCAAGGAAATGCTTCGCCAGGTCTGTGTTTCGTTGTTTACGAAAAATGTTGGATGACTTCATCATGTTTTTATAGCTCGTTTGCTTTTATTCTCGATAAAGAATATTGGATCATTTTTTAAGTCTTCGCACGTGATTGGTATTTTCAGGTTGTCCACCGCTGTCAATGGGTAATGCACCTACACCAATTGCAGCCCAAGGCTTTGGAAATCCGTACTGTATTCAAGGACCAGCTCCAACGCAGCAAATGTTAGGCCCACCCGGTAATCATTATATTCTGATTGGTCAAGTTACATTTAAACGGATAGATTATTTATTCCATAATCGCTGAATTACTCCATTATATGTAATGGAGTCTTATTTGTCATAGAAGACGCTACCATGTACTGCTTCCAGAAATCAACTTCTAAAATTTTCCAGATGATCTAGTATTCGTTGCTGTTGATATTGCCATTAATGATAATTTTTTTTGGCCATGGGAAAAGCTTGAGAAACACAAGGAATTCAAGCGTAATTTCCCCATTTTGCACTTGATTTTGGTATGCTAAACCTGTTAGCCTCTGCTTCAAAAATTAAGAAACAGCATAGCAGCGTACTATTTATACTCCTTCTATGGGACATCATTTTTAAAGTTTCAAAAACTGCATATAAAAATTTCCGATTCATCTTATATCGCTTCTAGCAGCGATTTTAAAAATTATGTGTCATATCAAGCGGGAAGAAAAGTTGTTAACTAAAGTGGTAATTACGAGTGCAGCCTTCAGAAGCATTATGAAATACTTCTTTTGATCATATAAAAATTCAATTAAATTTAGAAGTTTGGACTGGAAAATGTTAAACATTTTAATAGAATGGAATGTTTTGTTATCCTTAAGGTCGGAAATTTAAGTGCTATCGGTACAGTCAGTTGCAAAAAACAACATGCTTTAAGCTTCTTGTATTTGGATCAAATTCATCTTCATGTTTTTCTGCCTTAGTTTTAGTCACTTAAGTTTTTTCTTCAACCCTTCTAATTGATGCAACTCATCAATGGTTTCCAAAATGTATCTGTCTGCCAATTAGCAATGAAAATAAACTTTGAATATTTTTAGTTAAGTTTTCTTAATAATTGTCTCAGCAGTATAAAATCGGTGATGTTTGGGACAGATTCGGTATGTGTTGCTCGTATCATGTGAAAATAGGTTTGCCCCTTCTCACTGTTCATTGCCATTGTTCCAATAGTTGCAATTAATTGATCACTATTAAGGAAGTGATATGTAACCTATTTTGTCATTGTTTTGCAGGTTGTATACAACGTACAGAATACCTACCAGCTGCGTCAGGTCCATACTGTATACCCGGAGGTGCTGCTGGACAACCTTATTTTGGGGGACAGCCGATTGCAAGACCTGAACCTGGAACTTCTAGTATGGTGCCGTTGAACAGTGGTCCACAAATGAATCCCATGGGAATGGTGAGTATGAATGGTGAAAGAATGGGACCTGTTATGGGTGTTGCCGGCGTGGCCCAGCAACAAAGTGCTGGTGCGACGACGGGAAAGAAAGGAAATAATAAAAGGTATGCTGGATTGTTTATGTTTTTTCAAGCTAAAGAAGAAAAAAATATGCCATGCATTTTTGTTCTTTTTTTGAGAAGTCAAGTGGATTATTAACCCATTGACAGATCCAAAGCTAACAAAGCGGCTGCGGCAGCACCGAATCTTACCATCGCAGATGAACAACTCTTGGCCGCAAGACGAAAACAACAGCCATTGTTGCAATCTGGACAACAACAACAAACAATGGTACCTGGAATGATACTGCCTATGTCAGTTCCATCACAGGACTTCTATTTGTCGCAGGGTATTTGTGGCAATCGTAATGGCATGCCACCTCATGTTGCACCTCCACAGCAGCAGGCGATGGTACCACTGGCACCTACTAACGGGACTACTGGAGGAGGTGGATTAGGGCAATTTGATCATTTTGATGGTTCGTGAAGTTTTTCATCTTATTTTTAAAATGATATAATTTTAGCATAGTTACTTAATTTTCGAAGTGTATGTCATTCTCTTGTAAAGCATCAACTTTGATTTCCGCAAAACAACGCAGACATAATAGAATATGCTCTTTAAGTGTCTGTAATTCAGCGACTAAGTTATATTTGAGTTAGATAATCAAGTAACCATGTAAAACGATGAACGTTAATTTGGTTTTTAGCTCGACCTTCAACAAGTATGAGTTGTACACAAATATCGTATTGTCCTCCAATGGCATCAGCACCAAGTGCAACAGGTAAATTATTACTCTATTTTAAATTCCCACCAGTCTAATTTAGTCACTTTGTTTGGATTTAAATTTGTTTGCAGAATTATTTGCACCATTTCTAGATACCCTGCCTCAACAGCAGTCCACTTCTCAAATGATCGCGAATTCGATGATGATGACCAGAGGTTATGGTGGTTTCGAACAAAATGGTTTTATTGATGGCTTTCAGGTCTATTAATAATCACGTATTTTGAATTGTATACTTTGGTCATAGGTTATTCAGGTTTGCAGCAAAACTAGATTTTTAAATCAGAGCGATTAACACCGTTGGAGTAATATCATAACGTAGCATAATAGGATACTTTTTTCTGAAGATATTGGCACAATAGTAGTAAGCTGTTCGTGTTGGTCAAAGATTGTTCGCACTTATCTGGCGAAGACACATATTATCAAATGAATTAAATACTAAAAGTTTTTTTGGTTGGAGTAATCCATGTTTTGTCAGGCCAACCAGGTTCACTACTTCGGAAGACTGTGCAATTCCAGACCCTAGTTCAGGCGAACTAGTAAGGGTGCTGGAACTGCAAATTTGGCCCGGTTCAACTTTTCTTTTGTAATTAAAGTTTTCAAATCAGAATTTAAGAAAGGAAATCTGAGTTTATAGAGGAGCAATTAGAAACTATAGCGTTTGCCATACCATTCTGTTCACCGGTGGCAAAGCGGCAATTGTTTGGTGGTCCTGTTCTATAACATGATGAGCTACACTATGTATAATATGATTTTAGTGTCTTAGTAGCTACCAGCAAAATTAGCACCCATTGTATTAAATTCGAAATTTCCCTTGATCATATTCAGTTGAAATAACCTAATTTTCAGGCTCAGAGGAATAATGGTAACACTGGTGATGCAGCTAGCAATAATATGACAACTAATACTGCTATCACTACCAGTGCTAGCGGTGATTCGTTCACTGTGCTAAATGGTTCTACGAGTAACCAGAACACGAGTACCGGTAATAAACAACGTTGTGTAAGCTGTACGGAAGAACTAAGAGTAAATTTTAGTACTATTATAATCTTGCGGTTTTCCTTCAAATTCTGTTATATCGCTTTGTCGAACCTGTGCGGAATAAACAGACGACCCAAATTTTTGAAATATGCTCAGTTTTTGTTCTGTTGATTTTATTACGAAGTATAATAATGTTATAGAGTGATCAACCCAGTATTCAATGCACAGCCAATGGTGAAGGTTGTCGGCGTTTTTTTCATCAGGTGGGATTTTTGGCGATGTTTATTTCCCAGTATTTCTTTTTCTCGAATTATAATTACCTATTCCAATTATGAAACAGCTTATTTTGAAAAGTACATTGTGCTATTATGCCGTTGTTTCGGGTCTGTTTCACCCAACTTCCCTTTATTTCCACTATATTCACACTTAACTTACCTCGTTTTCATTCATTGCTGGAAATAGTGTGAAGAGTTTTTTCTTTTTTTTATAGGAATGTAGCGGATTATTATCGGATGCATTCCGTGCTATCATTGCAGAACCATGTGCAGAATGGATTTGCCCGGATTGTTTATGCCGCCAACAAACACAACTCACATTTGCTTAGATATATTCAGTTATCGTTCTTATTTATTCGTCTTATCTTTATAAGGAATGTCGTATAATTATATTTTTTGGACTCCTCATAAATATGTCTCTATATTTATATATCATTAAATGTGTTTATGCTTATTTGAATTTTCGCTGTTATATATATATATATATATATATATATATATATATATATATATATATATAATGTCTAGTAAGTTAAATATAGTTGAACGTCTGTCTATAAGATATCGTTGCATAGTCCAATAATTTAAATATAATTATTTGCTTGCCCATCAAATATTTATCTGTTTTTGTGTTAGCAATATATTTGGATGTGTCTTTAGGTCATCGGATATATCAACATATGTTTGAATATGGGTGTTTATGTTTGTATGCTCGTATATTTAAATATCTTTGTATCCTTTCACGTTTATGTCATCATCTTATGATTCTTCAAGTTGCTTTTGTAACTATTGTCGTGAAATTATATGAATTAGACATTGATATTTAACTGTGTCATTATTCGAGAAAAATTTTCAGATTTTGATGTTTTTATACTATTTATCAATTGGACATTCTATTTTACCGTTATTGTTATAATTATTGTCTTTTCTTATTAAGAGGTATATTTGTCATGCGTATGTTGTTTTAATATGGCGCATCTTGGTTGGTAAATAGTCTGTGTTAGGTTTTTCGATAGACCCATGAAATAGGATTTACTGAAATTGAAATATCCTAAAAAATCATTAAGAATCTGGATGTTGCTACATTTGAAATGTCAAATTTCTTTCGAGCACTTTTCAAAACCGCTACGAATGTTTATAAACAAAAAATGGTTCATTGATGACATCTTCAGTTCGTCTTTTTTTCTTTTTTATCAATTAACTACACATCATCCTAGCCATCTTTGTCATTCATTCGATAATCACTTCCCACTTTCAATTAATCATTTAAAAGGCTGCATTTCTGGATGGTGCCAGACTATTCATTTTCACTCATTATTGTGCGATATAATAATAATCTTGCATATTAACTTAATTTGTATATTTAATACATATTGATTAAGTAATACTGGTGGCAATGATGAACATCACACATGTTATACTTGCCTTTCCTTTCAAACGGTTCTTTCACAAATTTTTACTTTGTATTCGTAATTTAAATTGAAAAGTTTTCTATTTAAAGGCTTTCATTTAACTAATACCGATATCATCTGAATTATTATGTTTGTATTTGATATATATATATATAATAAAAGAATATTTCTATTTATCTCAACATCATTTTTGAAAAAACACTATAAGTTTTATATTGGTCATCCATATATAATTTGTGAATTTAATGAAGTTACAATAAAAAGAAAAAAAGAAAAAAAAGAAAAATTTGTTTCTGAAATATATCAGGAGGAATTACTTTGTTTATAGTTTAAAAAGAGAGTAATTATGAATATTAATGACATATTTAGTACTTGAATTCGTTGTCGGAGTTTAATTATTTTTTCTCATTTAAGCAGTTAGCAATTAGTTAGTTGATTGCATTCTATTTAATTTACTCGTTCTCTTTATAATCAATAATATTTGAAAAAGTTTATATCTGTTAATGTTGTTATGTTACTTCAAAATTGTACCACATTTTTGGAAATAATTTTTCTTTAATTGTTAAAATTTCAAAATTTTCATAGCCTATGATAATAATCGATATAATACCGGAGGAGATTGGTAAGTAAGTTTATAGATAGAATTAATGTTGTTGCTAACTTTCAAACGTTATTTCAATTTTTACACTAAGAATTGAACAGAAATAAAATGGTGTAATTAATAAAATATTCTAATTTTCTGCATAATTTTTTTTATACGAAAATGATATCAGAGAATATGAAATGAGAAAAATGAAAAAGTTATAATTTCCACTTTCTCTTCTCATCTTTTCGTTTTTTCTTTTTTTTTTTTCTTCGTCTTTCTCTCTCTCTCTCTCTCTCTTCCTCTCTCTTTCTCTCCCTACGTGTATGTTCTTCCAATATAATCAACGAATACCCTATGGATCAATTCAATTTTCTATATAAAAAAAAAAAAAAAAACGAACAAACAATTTGTGTTATTCATAAAATCTCAGCAACATTAAATATTTTACTTTATCCATTCATATATATATGAGAGTAATATGAAAAATTAGATTTGTTATATATCTTTTAATAATAAAATTAAAAAGAAATGTATTATCCTATCAGTTAAAAATATTAATTAAAATTATTACACTTTAACAATACGAAATCTACTTGTAGTATCATAACCGGAAAATTTATATTTATTACATATATAAAGCAAAAATAAAAAACAACGTATTACTATTATCAATTAATTTATTTATTATTATTATTAATTATTATTATTAGTTATCATTATTTTTATCACCAATTATTATTATTATTATTACTATTTGTTTACATTTGTAAAAGAATCAAAAAAAAAAAAGAAAAAAAAAAAGAAGAAAGAAAAATGAAATAAATATAATTTATAAGAAATAATGAGTGAATATTATTTATTATTTTTCTTCTTATCATATCTTTCCTATATTATCAGGAACAATTATTTCACTATCCTTTTTTTTTTTTTTTTTTTTCGTATCTATTAAAAGATTAGAATATTATCATTTAATATAATGATCAGTAATAGATATATGTCTGTCGGTATTTATATGATAATTTAATTTGAAAAAAAAAAAAAAAAAATGTATTAATGAAATTTATAATAGTTTAATTGAAATTGTTTATTAACTAAGAACTTATCATGCATTTTGTTTCATTAACAGGTCATCATCATATATTACATTTTCCTTCTTTACCACATTTTATAGCATAACGAATACGATCATATAAATCTTACTCTCCAATCCGTATTTATTTCATTCTCAAATTTTATTAAATTATAACTTTTCTAATTCACTTAATTTTTAATTTCAAGTTTTCTTTTTTCTTTTTTTTGTTTTAAATTTTAATTTGATCGATGAAAGAATTTGTATCATTTTCATTTTGACATTATAACAATATAGTAAGCTTGATAATAATATTAATTTATCAGTTACAGTTAATTCATTAATTTAAAAACTTGAAATTTTAAAATAAGAATTCATAAAATTTAAAAACTTCAACGAAAAATTTCATTATTAGAGAGAAATAGATCGATTAATTTTAAAATAAACCATCAAAATATAGTGGATAAAATACCACGCCATAAATGAAGTTGTCGTGTAACAGTACGATTAGTACATCCAGCATAAATGGGTACAGGTGGCCGATATCATGAAACCAGAACTGCAGCCCTGAAAACAATTATTTATTAAAAATTCAATTTTGTAAAGTTATCATCCTTTATCATTAAATGATTCATCATTTGTTACTATCTTCAGTTTTAACAAACTTAAATTTTAATTTCAAATACAGCCATGAAATTATTGAATTTTGTTTTCCCTTTTTTCTTTTTTTTTTACGACAAAATGACCATTGCAACAAAAAAGTTTTCCCAATAAATTCATTCGTAATCATATAAATTTACAAATAAATGATTGATGTTAATGTGGACAATGTAAGAAAGATCCTAAATTATTTGAAATAATTTGATCAGATAGATCAAAAGATTAATTAATTGAACAACCAGTTAGATTAAACAATTGATATCATAAGCATCTTTCTTCCGGATTGCTTCGATCATTTCAATCATATAGCTAGCTTTATCTAACCTTTTACTAATAATAACATAAATGACAGCTACAGCCTGACATGATTGTACAGCAGAATTTGCAGCAATTGCAATAGTTTGAACATAATCGATTGATCATAGCGTTAGATGTATTAGTTCCTCCGAAGTTTTCATATAAAAAATTGTCAGTTCTCCTTGTTTACAAAAAATAAAAATTAAAATTTGCCATAAATTAGTGGTAGACAGCATATTGCAAATACATATTTAACCTACAAAAATTTTATTATTTAATTTGAAAAATGAAATTTAAATACTTAAAAAAAAATGAGACCTAATGCATCGTTAATAATGCTTTAATTGGCTGTATCACCATTTAACATCACACAATTAGCACCATCCAAAATAGCATTTGCTACATCGCTACCTAAATAAATTTCATATTTTAAACTTTATTAATTACTATCCTGTTCATACATAAATTTATCACTAATGATAATTAACATTTAATTTATTGAATTTTAGCCAATACAGCGAAGTTGCAAAACAGCTGAAACATGAAATGATAATCAAAGAAATTATTTCTTGAAATAATATTTTATACTCTGATTTTGCTGTATGATAAAAAGTTTCATCGTATATAACTCTCAATGATTGGATAGAGAAGAAACAATAAAATATTTGCAAAAGCCAAAATAGCATCAAAAAAGAAAATACTCATCTATTATCACTGAAACTTCTTCCTGAATCTTGTTAGAAACGATTACATTTAAGATTTCTGCTTAGCAAATTGAGATCTACTGCAAACTGAAAATGTCTACAATCAGTATCAGGATCAAATCTTTCTCACAGTAATACCCTATCACAATCAGAATTCAAAAATTCACTGTATTTATTTGACTTTTTTTCAATCAATTATCATCACTTCTTCAACCATTTGCAAGAAAAATGCTTCGATGGTCAGGTGAATGCAAAAAAAAAAAAAAAAATGCTTTCCAGGAATTTATCAGAAATTAAGGAATTCATTTTTCTATGCTACTGAAATAAATAAGCTTATGCTAGCAGAAATATTTTGATTGTTATGATTTCTATTTTAATTAATAAAAACTTCTTCAATCCTAATTCTAATAATCTAAAATTTACAGATTCAAAAGTGTTAATTAGTTTTCCAATAATTTAATGAAATTATAAATTCCTTAAGAGTAATATTTTAAGCAATTACAAACTTTAAATCTTTCAAACTACAATTCTTTATGCTGAATGATATTCTTTCATTTGAATGTTTTGTTTGGTGAATTTATATAAGATGCATTTATTTATTTCCTAAATTACGTGAGAAAGGATATTGAATTTTCCAAAGAAATGTCAAAGATAGAACTTGAAAATGATTCGAAATATTTGAGATTAATGACTGAGAACAAAATTGTATCGTTGTTTCTGTTATCAGGATGAAAATTCTTTTAATTATTTCAAACTTACGGTTTTGATAATTCCGGATCCAAATTTCTGGACCTTTGGTATCTAAAACAATTGCAACATTAACATTTTTGCATCTTCACACTTCTTTGATATTTCGAAGTGTTTGCGCATGAAAGTAAAACATTGAAAAGCTACTAATTTAATTTATCATAAATTTTGTTATGTAATTTTCTGATTCTTCAATTTAGCTTACAGGGAAAAGTCATATAATTGAATTTTATTTCAGTCTATACTTGTATTCTGTTCTTGCAAATCTAGAATTGATTCAAATAACAAAATTTCACGTTAAAATATAAATCAGGCCAAATAATTGAAAATTTCATGAATCATTTTTCGGACTGCAACTGGAACCTTAATCAGACTTTAGTATTCTGTAACCATTAAATCTATTGCACTGATAACAAGTGATTATGTCGATCCAGTAGTTCACAACATCTTTGTGATATCTTGTTATCTTGAATTTGTTCGTTTCAAATTTCATTTACCATCCATTGTTAATTCGACATGCTCAACTGTTGAGGATGATGTAATTAATCGTAGCAAACGTAAGAAACTTTACAAAAAAAGACAAACTAATCGATCAATCAATCAATCAATCAATCAATCAACAAACTCAAAAAATCTTTTAATGAAAGGTGTTAAAACTGTGAGAAAAAAAAAATGAATGAATAAAAATAATCTATTATCACGAAAACCTCATGAATGCTGTGATTAAAATTGAGACAGATAATATTCATTCCTTTAGCAATCATTTCTTGTAATTCTTGTAACTATGATACAAAATTTTCAATCAAAAAGAAATTTTTTTTTTATCAAATTTCAATTTAAGAAAATTAATTGTAATATTGTAATAAAGCAAACTAATTGTGCAAATGATGGAAATTTTGCGATGTAATGTTGATTGTTCGGATATATCCAAATGACATAAATGTTCCAATTGAGTTGAAATTATCAATGGTATATACCACTGAAATGTTGTAATTAGTAATATTTACTTCAAAAAATGAAAAGAAATTTTATTGTATTTAAAGCTTAGAACAGCACTTTAAAATGCTAATATCAATCCATCAATACATTATCATCTTATCATTTATGTAATAAATGATAAGATGAAAAAAAAAGAAAAAAAAAAAGTAAAAAAAAATAACTGATATTATGAGTGCAACAAAAAAGAAAACAAAACAAAAAAAAAAAAAAAAAAAAAAAAAACAAACATACTCATTATTGAAATTTTCTAAATTTTGATATCATTATCCGTCTTCAATATTGCTTATTATGAAATTATTACAAATTGAATAACCAAATAGCAAAATTGGCGCAATTTATTCCGCTTGCGATCGGGGAAGAAAAAAAAAAAAAACGATGTCTATTTGAAATATCAAAATATTTTACAACTAGCCATCCATCATCTTCATATTAAATGATATTTGTTCATAAAGCATTCCATTTTCTATTCCAATCTATTATTTTACTTTTTTTTTTTTAAAACATTTTTCTCATTTTGTTCATTTATATATTGAATAATTTGAAATTATTTCGCTAACAAAAAGATCGAAAAAATTTTGGATGAAAATTTCAAATGAAAGTTTGCATGTTATTAATCCAATTAGATCAGTTCTTATCAAAATGTATTAATCTGTAGATTTGATAGTGATTGATGTAATTAAATTTTCGAATGCAATAAATTTGAAATGATAAAGTTAATGAATTTATAGTTATTATTGAGTGTTTTTATTTTTTTTTTCACTGATAGTATTATTTATTGCTACTAATGGTTTAAAAAAAAAAAAGAAAAAAAAAAAGAACCATAGATTGATAATATAAAATTGAATTCCAAATTGTTTTCATAGTAGGAAGCCCAATCAAGCTTTTAATTTCAGCACAATAATTTTGAGAAATTTGCAAGAAATGATATGAAATAAAAACTATTCATTAAATATTTTATTTTATTTTTTTAATCAATTAATTATTTTGCCAAATAATCTAAAACTAATTGTCATATTATTATCCACTTAAAATTTAACTTATTCTTTCTTTCAACAATTTATTTTATGATTTGATTTTGGTGAGAAAAAATTATATCTATTTGGTATCTAAAAAATCTTCTTTTTTTTCAAAAAAAAACACTTCTTTTAATTTAGTTTTTATTATAATTTGATTTTTTTTTTTTGATTTTATGATTTAATTTTTTTTTTTTTTTGAAGAACATATTTATTTTAGAATTTTATTAAAAAATTTATAAATAATATCATTCCTATTTTCGCATCTTATTTAGAGATTTGGTCTATTTTGAAAAGAAAGTTCTCAATTTTCAACTAATTAATTAATTGTATATTAAATAGCCATTTCGAGTTCGTGTTAATTCTGCTATGAGATGGAATTACTTCATAGCGAGCCCGCATTAAATGAAACCTTTCTCTTTCATTGTTCAGAGTAGTCATAGTAACGTTGATAGAGCATAGTGTTGGGGATTGAGAAAATAATGTAGAGATTATAGATGTGTAATGGAGGCAGTGATTGAGAGGAAATGTGAAGAGTTGAGATGCAAAAGAAAGAAAGTGATTTGGCGGGAGTTAGATATTCGATGTGTTTATGCGCATTTGGTGTTGTACAAAGGTTACCTGATTGTGAATTCCGATTTTTCCCACATTTAGACACGTCGGCTTCACGTAGTAGCGTGTTTTACGTACAAAAATATAAAATCATATCCGGGAAAGAAGTGCTTTAATATGTTTCTCACACTTGGGAGATCTAAATGTAGCATAGAAGATAGAGATGAAAAGTTATTTTCCTTAACAATACAATCAATTCTTTTGTTGTTTAATTTCCAGATAATATATTGGTGATAGAAGAAAAGAAATGAATGCATGTTTGGATGATCTTATCACATGGGTATGTTACCCGTTCTTTTTTTTTTTTTTTCTCTCACTAAAATTCAGTTATACTCAAAGTTAATTGAAAGAAAATCAAAATGTATTGTTGGGAAATTTGATGTGAGCAATACTCAACTGGAAAATAGGAGAACATTTTGTTGTATTGAAGAATAGCTCAGCATTTTTCTATGCTATCAGAAACTCTTAAAAAAAAATGTTGCACGCATTAGGTCGATCAAACGAAATTGGATAGGTTGGAATAGCATAATTTCCTAACAGAAAAATTAGCAGCTCGCCTTTATCATTCAAAAAAATGACAAATAAACGCAAAACATTAATCGCTCGAATTCCGTTAAAAAATTCCATGTTTATTCATGTATAACATTACTCTGAGCAAGAAGTTTTCATCTAATTACTGTTTCTTTGGTTGGATTTTTAACAGCTTATAGAAAATTATAAAATGCGAAGTATATATCAAAAGTTATCTTTTTGGATCAAAAAATAATGTTATCGTTTAATCCGGTCATCGAATATGAGCTGTTTATCTAATCGTTCAGTTCAAACTTTAACTTTCATTTAAAGATGAATTCATTGAATGATGCGGAAGAAGTAACGTTGGTTGATTTTTTTTTGGGTCGAATTATCGCGGAAGCATTGTATAAAATGTTCGTTCTTTTATCATCAAATCTTTCATGAGCATTTTTTGCAATTTTTAGCTCAAATTTGAATAAATCATTTGGTCTTTGTCGCTTTTATTTTACAGAATTAAATTCCACATTTCTTGTGAGAGGCAACTGATAATGATGATTTCCGGAGTATCTTGGAGGGAAATCATGGATCTAATATAACATCTGAAAAACGGGTGGTCAACTTTTTTTTACGTACTGTGGGTTATATGGATTTTTTCGGTCTTAGCCATATAGTCTCCTCTGAGAAACGTTCCACGACAGAGAAATTTCCGGTCAGATCAATAAGATTTATCATAAGAAACATTACAAGCGTAAAGTCACTACCAGCTGTACTTTTCATGGGTCTGTAAGAGAACAGAAAGTTGATCTTATCAAGTACGATTGATCCATTCAGCCTTTTCGCTAAATTTTTGTCGTTTGGCAATTGGATTTTTTATTTGTAATTTATCAAAAAATAAAAAGTGGTAGCACTATTTTAGAAGAAAGTTTTCGCAATAATCATAATGTTAGTTTTTACAGCGATCCGTTATTTTTTAATGATAATTGGCTGAGCAAAATAGCATGTTACGATCAAATGGCCAATTGGAGGTTGAAAGCAAATAATTTACGCAAAATTTATCGTCGACTGTCGGAATACTACACAGATCAGTTAGGAGCGGAGTTGACACCAGAATGGCTTATTGACACTTCACGGATAGGTAAGGTTAGGAGATTCTTTACAGGTTATTTTTTGGTGTAGCAAATGCTTATTAATTTGGTTTGGTTGCTCACTAGCAATAGTTATAACTCGATAGTACTGTTCTCCTGAAGTTTTAATAACATTTAATAACCTCTTAGCATAGCTTTTGCTATACCAAAATCGGGACTTGCATTTTTCATCTTGGGAAGAAATAGATTGCGAAAATGCGAAATGAAACGATTAGAAGCATTGCAATTATTTACAAGTATTAAAATAAAAATATTACAGCGGAACATGATGACTCGGAACAGTTGTGCCGATTGTTGCAACTTGTCCTTGGAGCTGCACTCCTTTGTGCAAACAATGAAAGTAATGTTTGGTGTATTTATAGAACAATGAAATTTGTTTTAATTTGAATATTAACGTTGGAGGAAAAGAGAATTTTTAAAGAATTTCATTAGTTACGTCATTTCGAGCTTTTGATTGCTCAAATTCGGAGTTTTATTTCAGAGTTCATACGTCTTTTATTGGATCAGAGTGAATCTGTGCAAAGGACAGCGGTAAATATTATGAAAGAAATCAAAAAAATAGTGCCGGAACCATCAGAAGAAAAAACCAAAGTAGCTGAGACATCGGTAATTTTTTTAACCAACCTTTCACTTCTCGCGTACTTCATTTTTCAACATCCGTACTTGGGAATATAAGCAAGGATTGTAAAGGAAATAAATTTCGTAAAGTCATTCTTCTAGAGCTCTGAATCGATAGAATCGAAGGAACAAGTGGTAAATTTGAAGATTAAGGTGGAGAGCTTGAAGCAGGAATGCACGCAGCTTAACGAAAAGGTTTTCTTCTACCTGTATATGTGATATCCAACTGGAGAAATAGAGAAATATATATATATATATATATATATATATCCACATACTTATTTAGGGTTTTTGTTTTCTGCGATCAGATTAAGGCTTGAGTTTAGCATAAAATGCTTTACTCAAATATTGGAATGAGATTTTGGTATTATAAGAAGATTTCCAAATTAAAAAATCGAAATGTTGCCGATTAATACTGAAGGGATTAATTTAGCTGAAAGAAGCATGTACGGAAAAGGAAGCACTGTCTAGTGACAATGAGAGTTTGCGACTTCGCGTTGATGAACTAAGCGAAGGATCTGTTGAAATAGAGTCGTTACGGAAACAGATTCGTTCATTGCGTTCCGTTCGTGAAAGCACTCAGGATGCACTTTACAAGTGATGGCTTTTTATTTTGCGAAAACTTCAGATGTATTAGGCATTAACTAATAGTATTTTGACTTAAACCATAAACAACGTTATAGCTTTTTTTAAAAATATTTGATGCATTTGCAGGGCTGAAGCTGAACGAGATCATCTGAAAAAAACAAATCTACAGTTACTTGATGAAAATGCGGAATTGCGAACGAAGGTTTGTTTTAATCGATTAGAACCACTTGTTAATAAGCTCAAAATATTTCTAATTCTCGTGTCATTTGATCCTAATTGAAATTTTCTTCTTAGATCCAAGATATGGAACCATTAGAGGCGGAATTCAAGCGATTAAAGGATGAACTTGAAGAACATCGACTTCTAGCTCAAAAATATGAAAAGCTTGACGCGCAAATCATTAATTACAAAGCTAAATTGAGTAAATTTCCATTTTCTTTAAAGAGAAGGTTAAATCTGTGACAAATTGGACTGAGAATGTTATGCGAAAAATATTAGAGACACCGTTTTTGTAAAATGAATTTCGTGTTATTCGTGGTTTATCTGTTTAGTTTGTTTCTTTCGTTAATCTTGTTTTCTTAGTATTTCAACTTTTCGATATCCAAGGTTATCTTGAGATCCTATTTGAAGTTTTCGAGAGTTTTGCACAGTATATTTCAACTTTGCTCAATCTATATTAGTTTTACTACGTCATGATGAATTTATAAAGGAGAATTTGATATATAGAAAAATCGAGTTGCGTTATATGCTTCAATCATCAGAAAGAAAAAGGGTGGAGTTGCTGATAGGAAGGACGAACAAAGGAATGTCATTAGTAGTTGATTTCTCTTCTAGAAGAGTGGAAGGCACAGAAGATTGAAGTGAAAGTACTGGAAGATAAAGTGGCCACATACATGAAAAGTGTCATAGCGCTCGAAGATGAACAGCGTAAAAATGGTGTGTTGAAGACGCAAATTGAATCACTGCGATTGGAGAATTCGGATTTGGGAACAAGACTGAACGACGAAATTAGACGAGCTGATAAGGTTAAAATTAATTTACTATCTTACTCGTTTTAACATGAAGTGATGAACTGATCCGCATATGACAGTTTAACTATGATAAGTTTGATTCCTTCGCACTTCATCATTGTTAAATGGGTTTATCCTGAATAGCTCATCATTTCAGGCTGAATTCGAATGCAAACAGTTAAATGAACGAATTGATGAGATTGAAAAGCAAAAAGAATATCTTCGTCAAGAACGACATGAACTTAATGAACAACTTCTTTTACATGGTGAGTGAAAGAAATATTCGTACAATTAAGTCTTCTTATACATCGGAAATGGCAACCAATTCCCGAATTATTTCATAAAAACTTTCAGAAAATGGCAGCAATGCTCCATCACTGCACGATGAAACAATTGACGCAAATTCGACTGCCCTTTTGAGGTTATTTTTAGAAGAAAAAATGGGATAGACATCTTGTGGTTGTAGTTAGTATTTGACTAAAATAAGTATGGCTTAGTGTTTATGTGTGTATATTATTAGTAAAAAGTTCACTTATCGCGAGAAGGTTCGCTAAGTTTCTTCACTTTTCCTTCGTTTCTCAAAAAATAGAACTTTTTTTCCAGAGAACGAATCATTCGGTTGGAAACGGAAAAAGAACGCTTGCTAGCTGAAAATATGATGGATGATGAAAAGCTGGGTTTGAAGGAGGAACTTAGTTCACTGACTGTTCAGAAGAGAAATTTGGAAACGGAACTCAAATTGGCGCAAAATAAAGCGGATGAGTTGGGAAAACGGTTAACATTCATTTCTAACTCCCAAAATTTTCCTTAAAGCATTTTTCATTTTTCTTTTCGACGGAGATTTACTTGTCACTGTATTGAATTGTCATTTTATGCAAGAAATAGAAGTGCATGAAAGATTTCGCAAATCAGTGGATTTCAACTGGAAATGATAATCATTGCTTATCGATGATTTCCTTTTTTTATTCACTTAATTAGGTGGCAATGTTTCGAATGCACCAATTTCTCAGTAGCATATATCTGTTTTCAAGACTGAAAGAACTGGATGCCATAATTGAATCCGGTAACTTTGTGAACAGTGATCGGTTGACAGAAGAACAGACAGCAAATGAACGGATGGCTATTCAAATAGCACAGCTTGAAGCTAGACTGGAACAAGCTACGCATGATCTGGAACAGCATGTCGCTGATAAGAAAGTGTTAAGTGGTTAGAGTTTTTTTTTTTTTTTTTTTTTTGTAGGAAACATGAAAAACATTGTTTGGTACTACATCTAATTTATTTAAAGTCGAAATTTGAGGGACAGCTTTCGTTTTCATTTCACTTTCAGTTTGGCTTTTTTAGAGTTAAAATAAATGAGTGAGTATGCTTATATCTCATTTTTTATCACTTTTAGAAGAATTAACGTCAACAAAACAGCAAGTGAAGAATGAGAAGGATAGGTTGACGCATTATATGGAAAAAGCACGCCGTATGATTGAAGACTTGGAAGAGCAGAATCGGGCTGTTGAAGGTGGTGCACTGAGCAGGCATGAATTTGATTCAATTCGTCGTGAAAGAGATGCATATAAGCAAAATGTAATTCTTTCCATGTTAAACAATTATTGCATTTGTAAGGAAAATAAATGACTCGTGTCTACATATGAAGTGGAAATAACGAAAGTTGGTAAAGATCTAAACTGTTAAACATCATAGTCATTTTCCGCTCGCTCATTTCATCTCCTAATTGTTGCAAATTATGATATCACTAAGCTTTATTTCAGAATAGAAAAAAATGCGGAAAGTCGTTTTTATGAGAATTTTGAATATAATTTTGCAGATTGAAACACTGAAAGAAAGCCATGAACGTAGCCGTACGATGCAGGAAGAGGAGCAGCGATTGTTTACAACTCATGCTTATTACATGGTACACTGTGCCTTTGATGATAAGCATTGATGCCCTCTCTAGAACTTATCTGTTTTGTAAAATTTAACATCATTGAGTACTCTTGATAGTCGATTTATAATACGCCGTTTTTTTAGTTTAGATTAAAAACTAAACTTGAACGTTAGGAACCATTACGATAGCTTTAAATTACAGAAAATGGAAAAGTGTGTTAAAATAATAGAAAAATTATTTCATACTATGATGGTCGGGAAAATTACTTTGATAAACTGATCGGGAAGGTGACTTCAAACTGCACTATGAAAAACATTCTAGAACTATATCGGTCGGGAAATTAATCTATATTAATCGGAACGACCGGTCCAAAATTCTGCTTGAAACTTTATCGGCCAAAAAACTAATCTCATACTAAATTGGTCGAAAACTTAGTTGTTATTGTTTCACCTTACTTTTCCATCTTTTTCAGTTTCTATCTTTCCTACTCTTTTCATTTTTGTATTTAATCTAATACAAAATCGTTTTCAAAATCATTCATAAAGATTGGTTTTCAGATGATGCAACTGCAGCAACAAAATTCTTCAATTAAGGAACATTCTGATGAGAAAAGCTTCTTGACACGACAACGGCAATGTAGTAACTTCAATATTATGAGGTGATATCCTATCCGCTCTTTCCTTTTTTGCTAAGAAATTCCGATCTGTTACAGTGGATTATGAGGAACAATTGGCTATTAGGCTATTCACTACAAACTGTTATCCGGCATTCCTTCATGTCTTCCTGATCATTTGTTGATGATTCGTTGTCAGCTTTATTGACAATGATTGCTGACCAGTATTTCTGATTTATTGCTGGTTTTGAAGATTCCTTTTCAAACATCTGTGTAAAAAGCAGAATGGAATTAAAAACTGTCTGCTGACTGAATGAAATAGCCAAATAGATAGTTTGATGGATGGAATGGTTTTCAGTTACTCTATTTTCTGGAAAAATGTTCTTTGAATGAGCTCCTTTTGAAGTATAATTTTTCTTATTGGCAGAACTTTTAAGTAATGCCGGATAGTTTAGACAACAAAAGCATGCATCTTAAATGATTACCTTTGCGCATCCTAATTGCTGTTAACGGTTGCATATTCAGTAGTTAACTATGCATGTATTAATTTTAATCATCAAACACTGGATTACTATTGTTTTAATCGTTTGCCTTTATATCTCGCCGTGGATGCTCACAGAAATTTTCTGTATTTTACGTTTCGTGCTTTCCTCTGTTAATTTCCAAGGCATTTTTTGGAGAAGGATGGGTTGAAGAAACTTTTGACTTTAATAATCATTTTATCATATTTACGATGTTTGTTTTCAGTTTGCTGGCTGCAGCATTATGCTTGATGCTTGCTTTTGCCTTCTTTTCGAAGAATTCTCCGTCACTTTATAGTGAAGTTTCGTTCACCGGTGTACCGCCTACTTGAAACATTTCCTGTAATAATAGAACATATTATTTTCTTTCACTTCAGAAAAAAAAAAAAAAAAAAGCTGAACAGGTAATAGTATACGTTTACATAAACTATAAATTTTTACTCACCGTTTTGTCATCTTCATCTCAGTTCGCTGTTAAAGGGAGCTTCAAAAGTTGTAAAGGAGTTCGGAAGATTCCATTTTAGATGATGATACAATGTATAGATTTGCTATTCAGGACAAGGAAGGCTGACATCGATGAAGTAAGTAGAGCATGAATAGATCATGACTTTTGATGTTCGTTTAGGAGCAACAACTGTACTTATCTGTAAATATTTCTAATGAGTTTTTTGCGTTGAACTTCCAATAATTCTGTTTTCCTTTGAAAATGAAATTTTTAGTTGTTTCAAGGTTTGGCTTTGTTTTCTTTACCTGCCCTACTCATATTCCCTGTGCTTTCTCGTTTTTACTTCTCCTTTTCTGTTGTGCTGATAACGTGTAGCTGAGATTGAAGTTCTCTTAGCAGAGATAAGGAAAGAGCGAAGAATTCCCGAAAAAAAAAAAGGATTCTGAGCAGCATCTTCAGCTTGAAATGAATCTTCGCTCCATTTTTCCCTTTTCTTATTTTTGAAATTGTTCATTATTATTCATCTCAATGTGTCCTAGCTGTTTCATAGACTGCTGTGTATTACCACGTTCTGATATCAATAAAGCCTAGTTTCATAAGTGTTGTTGTATCATTCACGTGGAAATTAAATACCACAGATTGCATTCTATCTACGAAATACATTTCTACTCTTTAAGCTCTAACTTTCATTTACATACTCCAAAATACAATCATATCTAGTTAGTTCGAAAACATTCATAAGAATTGGGAGAGGGAAGTAGTGAAAGAATGATGGGTAATACTTCAAAATGAGAAATTGGTAAGAATGATGTCCGAAACAACCGTGGATTTGCGGTTGGATACAAAGGACGAAGATAGAGGATCCTGTGATATACCTTATTTATAATGCCATTTGAAAGTTTCGTCATCGAAGATACATTTCATTTTGTCGGAATTTCCTTTCTGCAAATGTGTGATCATGAATATATCTCGTTTGGAAATACCGTAACTAGATCTTAATACTTGAAAGATCGCTAATATATATCGTATATCATACAGTTAATATTCATGTATGGTCATTGATGTTAGTTGACTTGCTGTGTAACTGGTATACTGACAATGTCTTCGATTCTTGTCAACATCTCAATTGATCAGGCTGATTTTTACCTCTTACAATCAGTAATGAATATATTGGTGTAGAATGTCTTTTACTCAACTTATTTTAGTTTTGTGGAGAATTTACGAGGTAAATGAGGATTTTGTGATGTAGTTCAATAAGATATCTGAAGATTTTTTTACCTTCTGCGATAATCGATGAATTTTGATCTGAGCAAAAATGTATGAAATATTAAAACGGTGGTCATCAGCAACAGTGCATCGGATTGTGCTTGATTCACGATTACGTGAACGATTCTGTGAACGTCTCAAGCAACATTCGATAGATCCAATTCATTCACGTCATTCGGTTCGGCAATTAGCCAGTAAGGAAAGGGATAGTGCCGTGTTGATACCATTGGTATATATCGACAGATCACCATCAATAATATTTACCCATCGATCATTACTGTTACCTGGTCATCGTGGTGAGGTGAGCTTTCCAGGTGGACGTATGGAGCAAGGCGAAACTTATGAACAGGTTATTTGTTTGCTGAATGCTGTTCTTTCATCATTTCTAATACATACTGATCGAGTATCATTAATTATCATATACCATAGTCTCGAAATGTTAATATTTATGAAGTAGCATAAGGATATTTTCAGGCAGCATTACGCGAAAGTACGGAAGAGATTGGCCTGTGTTCCCGTCAAGTTGAAATTTGGGGTCGTTTGGAACATGTAGCAACACGCAATTCTATGAGTACCATAACACCAATTGTTGGTTTAGTACAAAATACTACTGATTTGAGTACAATTAGAGCAAAATATGACGAAGTTCAAACTGTTTTCGCTGTACCAATTGACGAGCTTTGCACTAAACATCGTTATACACATTTCAGAAAAGGTTAGCCACAAATTATTTGTTCGAAAAATCATCAAATTGACTGTATGATACATTGATTCTTTTTTTTTTTTAATATAACTGACTTGGCTATAAAGAGTACTAATCAGATGTTTCAGGAAGCTAATAACTTTTGTAGTAATTCAGTGCATTATTGATAAGATTCAATTGGGTTACACAAGTTTTGGGTGGATTAATTTATACTTAGTAAAAGAAGGAAGATTAAGATGCCAATACGGCTTTATTTGTTACAAGGAAATTACCGTCAATTGATAATTTTTAATAAATTTACCTAATAATTTACCTAATTTTAAGTGTATTAACATTTGGTATCATGAGTAGCATCATTTGTTACGTTACAGGTGACACGAGGTACAAGTTACCGGTTTTTTTAACTTCACGTCATTATATTCTTTCCACAAACGTAACACCGCAAAATGAATACCACATTTGGGGTTTAACTGCCGGAATGCTTCATTTTGCATTGCTCAATTTATTTCCAAAATTTTATCAACCGAAAATCTAAATTGTTGCTTCAATTCACTTGATAAATTGTCATTCCTGTATAGATTGATTTCCTTAATTGTAACCTTCTAAATTCGATCACGAGTATTTTTTTTCTTGATTGCTCATTATTTTTCTAATGTAGTAAATTTTGTCTTAAAAATGTTGTTTTTCAATTTTTCATGTTGTGATAATAACAATTCAATCATTAATCATCACAAATTATTTCCGTCCCTTACCGCATTGTTGAAATTTGACATCCTTCGTATTCGATATGAATTTTTGCAGAAATTGATGTGGTAAGGGACCTTGGTGTTTGCAGATGGTATACGAGTAGTGTATGTCGTTTTTCTCAAAGAAAATCACCTTAGATAAGCTAGCTAACTTTACAGGGAGCACAAAAATTTTGAAATTGGATAACAGTAATGAAATCCAAATGTGATAGTAATGTTATCAATAATAACTCGTAGTAGGTTGGCTAGAACGGATGCTTTTTAAGCCATAATCCATGCTTATTACATTGGAATTAATTAGCACATAAATTAGATGTACTATGATTTAAAAGATGAAAAAGATGCAATTTCCAAGCTATAGTAATGAGCTTTGAAAATATGCATAAATGGAAGCATTTTTTAAACGATCAGAATAAAGTCAATTAGTCAATCCGATACCGATAAATTTTGATCCATAACGAAAGTATCTTTTCCACTTTTCAGATTTTGTGATATGATTTAAAACTGGTAAATTAATCTCAATGGATCATAGCTGAGAAAAGATTATTAGTTTAAAATATTGGAAACTTATTTGAATTACTTACGTAATACCGTGGACAAGTTCAATGAATTATTCCTCTAGGTACAATACAATATATCTCTTGTATAGCATGAAATTATTTTATTATAAGTGTTTTTCCTTCTTTTGAAATTAATTATAAGATTTGCATTTACTCTGTTTGTTATCGTTAAAATTTACTTCATATGAGGAATTTTTCCAATATAATTTTTTGGAAGCAATTAAGCTAAGAAATATATATTGTATGAAAAACTAAGAAGGAAAAGCAAACATAAAGGAAAAGTATGGCACAAATTGACAAATATATGGAAATTATTGGGATAACATTTAGTGCTTAAAATGGACTTAATGATAATGCCAATTGACAGAATGTAATCGAACTATCCTCTTTCTAGTAATATTTTATGTTTACTTTTTTAATTTAGTGATTTTTATCAATGGTATTATTCCGATGATACAACAACAATCATAAATATCATTCATCTACCATTATTGTATTACTTTTATTATCCAAATATGTGCTGCTATTCAATTATCAAAAAAAAAATATATATATATATATATTGATACACAAATATTAAAAAATTTGTAGAGAGCTGTAATAGTATTTTGTTGAATCATTATATTATAAGATGGTGATACATTAGTAATCTATAAGAAGTTAGAATTTAAAAGTAATCATTTTAAAATTCAGGTAAGATATTGTTTCATTCTTATCAGATTCTTAGTAATTGTCATTCCCTTATTATTTATACTCAACGGCATGTCTAAATTTCAACATTTTGTTGATATTTTAAAAATTTGCTATATTGGATGTGTTTTGTAAAATAAATTTTTCAAATTCCATTTTGTAATTCACATCATATCCAAATTCGTTACGTTTTTATCACGAAATCGATTACTAAATGTTGGAAGATTTTGTCGAAAGCTTGAAACGCATACCCGGAATGAATTATCAGTTAGCGCTTCTTCATTAGATAAAACGTTGATTAAACAATCTGTTGAAGAATTATCGAATTTTTATTCAAATTAGTGTTTTCTATCAAATAATTTGAAAATTGTAAATAGTTACTGAAGCGGAATTGAATTTTTTTTTCTTTCCAGTAACTATTAAACTTTTCCAATTATCTACTTGAAAATATACCATTCAAGATATCACTATTTGCTTTTCAATAATCATTTTGATCAATTATTTGTCAACATTAAAATTATCAAATATAATAATTATTATATTAAAATATCACAAATGCTTTAATTGCTGAAATCTTGCTTTTTTTTTTGCTGTTTTTTTCTCATCTCATCATATATCAATTTTTAATTTTAATTATAATAATTCATAATACAAGAATGATATTTGTCAACTATTTATAGTAAATTCCTATTAATATTATTTAATAGAAATTATTCTTTCTAATATTATTTAATTGTGATTGGCGCAAAAAAAAAAAAAAAAACTGCAATATATTACAATAAGGATTGATAAGATAAAAATGCAAATTCCATCAAACTAACAAAATTTATTGTTTGCTCAATTGATTTCATATTACACTGTCCCGTTGATCTGTTACTAATAATAGTTCGTTCAATGTAAGAGGAAGTTTGAAAAAATCGAAAAGCAAACCGACCATTATCTAATCCTTTCATTTTTCCTCTTTCTCTCTCTCTCTCTCTCTCTCTCTCTGTCTTTTTCTCTCTCTCTCTCTATCTCATACCTCTTCTATTACTCCAAATGTTGGCTAAATTGAAATTGTAAACATTATTTGATTTTGAAAACCATAAAATTTGTCCTTAATGCTTCTTCAGACTAATAGTCTTTTCAAAATTGCACAAGTGTGAAATTTTTTTTTTTTTTTTTTTTTTTTTTATCATTACATCGTAGCATTTGTAATTAATTTTCACGATTAGCTAATTAATTTCCACGTTGTTTGATACAATGATACAATGGTACACCAAAAAGTTTCGATAGAATTATGTTATAGTTTTAACATCATTTCATTTCATTCATTTACTATGAAATTATTGTGATAATTAGTAATAATCAAATATTATTAAGTATTTGTTTGCTTTATCGAAAATATATTTCCATTCATTTACTATTGTGATAATTAGTAATTATCAAATATTATGAAGTATTTGTTTGCTTTATCGAAAATATATTTCCATTCATTTACTAAACAAAATGCTATTGCAACAAATTTTAAACTATTTTTTTTTTCTTTTTTTTCAATGTAACAATATGAAACAGTTTATGTGTTATGAAAAATATTGCAATTATGAATCATTGAAATGAATAAATCAACTGATAAATTAATTCAAAAATTTTTTTGTTTTTTTTTTTTTTTTTTCTTTTTTCCAATTTGAACATACTGTATTAAAAAAATTTTTTCACATAATAGATGTAGGGAAAAAGAAAAATATGGGATGAAATATTAACAAATATCTTTACATATACAATATTCGATATAATAATTAATTTAATTTAATTAATCAATGCATATAAATAAGAATGATATACACTATTATGATTAATGAAATTTAAAAATTTATTTCTTTTTCTTTTTTATCTCTAATAAGAATGTTATTTATTGTAGCATATGAAATATTTTCATCATGAAATTTTCATCATATATATATTTATATAATTTTAAAACACATTAATGAACCAATTATTTTTTAATACAAATCAATATTTGGTTTGTTTTAGTTAAAGATATGAAAGAAAAAAATTGAAAAATGTAAAAATTTTTCGCATAGTTGAAATTTTCGTTTCATCTTTTTTTCCCGTCTATTTATTTTTATCATTCAATATTCTCTCGCTTTTTTTTTTTTGTTGTTAGACATAAATAATAATTGAATTATTGACATTTTTGATTGTGAAAAATATTATTGAAATTGATTGATCAAAAATTAATGGATCAATATTTAGTCAAATAATGGAAATTTTTTTTAGCAATTATAATCTTTTCATAATAAATTTCAATTTTTGCTTGAGAAATAAAATTTCACTACATAGTAATATTGAGTGAATAGAATGGTAAAGGTAATTATTGCTTCATAATTCTTGCATAAATCATATTTTTTGTCATTTTTTTTATATTTTAAATTAATTTTTGGAATCATTTCTAACTTTTAAATAAATAAACAAAGAAAAAAAGAAGGAAGAAAGCGAAGAGAAGAAACATTATTTTTTGTACCCATTTATTACTAAATGCTACCAATTTAAAGCAATTGATTCTTGATGAATTTAAACAATTCTTAATTTTAAATAGACAAATTAATGATCAGCTATGTTATATTATGCATGAAATATATTTATCAATCAATAGTAATTACATTATTTCATCAAAATTTTGTACTTTTGAAATTAAATAATATATGCAAAAAAAAAAAAAAAAAAAAAATTTAGAAATAAAACTGAAACGAAATAAAAAAAAGATGCTTTAAATTACATTTGTTACATAAAGCATTTGTTCATATAATTTAATCATTTTCTTTTTCTTTTTCGTCGATTAATTAGTTCTGTATGGTATGATTAATTAAGTAATAATTATAATTTAATGATTTCTTTTTTTCTTCATTCTTAAATCTATACTATTTTTATGGAATTGAAAATACAATATTATACTATTCTGCTATCTTCAAGAATGATAGAATTGCAAAAATTGACAATTACAATGATAACGATATAATTACTATTAGTAATTTTTTGTGTTTGATTTTCAAAAAAAGAAAAATAATAAATAAAAAGAAATAGATAAATAAATAAATGGATTAAATAAGTAAATCAATAAATAAATTAATCAAATAAATTTATTTGGAACAATTTTCTTTTTCTTCCTATGGTCTTTTTCGTTTTCTTCTTTTTTTTTTTTTTTTTTTTTTTATTTTTTATTTGCTGAAGCAAAAATTATTTATTTGTTTCTTTTGCTTGTTAAAAAAAAAAAAAAAAAAAAAAAAAAAAAAAAAAAAAGGGATGTCTTGGAAACCAATAAACGATAGTGAATGCTTTTTTCCGTGACTAACCATTAAAATTGACTTTTCTTCTAGCTTAAGGTTTATAGGAATATGAAAAAGTTGGATGAAATTTGCTCTCGACTTCATGAAAAACAAAAACAACAACAACAACAACAACAACAGCAACAACAACAACAACAACAGCAACAATTACTACAACAACAGCAACAACAACAACAATTAATTAGTAATATATCAAGAAATAAAACTCCACGAAAAAGACGATTGAAGGATAATTTATCAATTGATGAAACAACTTTATTTCAGGTAAATTATTTGTTTTTACGAATTTATTTTGTAAATTTTTCTGTACACTATTTTGATCAGCATATGCTTTATTCATATTTAAATTTAATCAATTAATAAATTTTGCTAATCTATTATTTCATAATTTTATTATTATATGCATGAAGAGAAAAAAAATTTTTTTAATTTTATTTTTGCTGAATAAGTTTTACAGGAATGGTGTTATTCTGGCATGAAAGAATAAATATTTAGTCTTTTAAAATTTAAAATCAAAAATTTTTTAATTTTGTCAAATTTATCATTGAATTTATCATTCAATTTGTTCTATTAACAAAATGTCAAAGTTTTTTATTTGTTTGCACTTTGCGTAGGATATCACTTTTAGCATTTTGATTTCAATGTTATTTTTTTTTTTTTTTTTTTTTTTTTTTGTGCTTTATTTTCTCTTATTTGCATAAGTTGACGGAAGCATCGTTAAAATTTCTAGGAGCCACTTAATTCGACCATTTGCTTCACAGATTGTGATCCATCATGGAAATGGATATAATAAAATTGATTCCAACATTTTTCAGTTACCATTTCGTCATGTAAATTTATTAGTATCACAAGAAAGTACTTCTACTAATGAATTGGTAATTTTTAGCATTAAAAATTTATCAATGGAAGAAATAATTTAAGTTTCATATCAGTAAAGAAATACATGCTAGCAAAGAAAGTGAAAATTTATGCATACTTTTTTTAGATTTACAAAAAGGATACAGAAAATGAAAATGATTTGACAGGATTTTCAAAAATTGGAACTAATTTGGAAAATGTAATTAAATATAACAGAACAAATGCTTGGTAATTTTTCATCATTGTAATAGTAGCGAATGAAATGTAGTGATTTTAATTAATGCATATTTGAATTTTTATTAATAATTTCCATTCATATGCTAATTTACAGCTTATTTACTGGTAATGTTGAAAATCAAGAAATCAGCATAATTCAGCAACATTTATCCATTCCAAAAGTGAGAAAATCAGTTTCTCTTTTTTTTTTTTTTTTTTTTTTTTTTTTTTAAAAATTTTTTTTAATTTTTTTGTATTTTAATTTTTTTATTTTTTTTTTTTTTAACAAAATGCAATGAATTCAATTTGTTTCGTTGTGCTTTGTTAAAAAAATTACATTATTCAATTCTAACATTTTTTCTTCGAGCATATCATTTGTTATAAAATATTTGTTGATAATAACATTTTAATATATACCATATGCATTTCTATACATTTCCGTTAAAACATTTAATAAATGTTATCCATTCAATTTATTTTTTGATTAATTAAAAGATGAAAAAAAAAAAAAAAAATTGTCAACAATTTATTTTGGAAATTTTTCCTCATTCATTTTGCAATTATTTAGATTTTTTTTTTTTTTTTTTTTTTTTTTTCATTCCTAATTTTCAGCTTACACCAATAATATCATCAATTATGGATCCAATTTTACCATCAAAAATGACTGTTGCATTTTGCAGTCGACCATTTTGCAAGTTAAAAAAACGTCTCCATTATCATTGCAATTTTTGTGAACAAGGATTTAGCTATGTTGATCGTTTTTTGCGACATTTTCAAAAGCATTATGCATCATTTATCAATTCAACAAATTTCAAATTTCTAACAACTGCTAGAATCAATCAAATGATGAAACATTGCAAATTTCCAAAAGAATTAGCCTCATTTACTCATTCTATACCAACCGAAACAATGATTACATCAACTATTACTGAACAAAGAATGGATAAACCGTTGAAATTTATTGATTGTACCAATGAAACAAGTACTGCTGTAATTGGGTAAGTTTATTTTATAATTTATTTAAAATTAAATTATAAATGACGGAGGAAAAAATCAATCATTTTCCTTAATGTATTAATATATGAGTGATCATTTTCTGTATCATTTCTTAAAATAAATATGAATTAAAAGATTTTTTTTTTTTTCCACCACATATTAACGTATTTTACAGTTTCTATAAATGAAATTCAATTTTCTTCAGTCTTAATTCTACAAACATTATTTGACATAAATAATAGTAAATTTTACATCAATTTTAATTGTATGATATAAGTTTATGTATGCAAAAATTATTAATTTTTTTTTTCTTTTTCATCTATTTCATATTTTTAAAAATGAAAAAAAAAAAAATCAAATGATGCTGAAAGAATAGCTGGTATTTTTAAATTTCATTCCCAGTTTTAAATTTCATTTCTAAAATTTTTGATCTTTTTTACTTTCAAATATTTTCAAAGAATTTCAAAATTATTGTAATTGTATTAATTAAAATGGAATGTTACATCTGTTAAATTACACAATAATATCTTTACAGATCATCAATTAATCATCATGTCAGGGAGAATGAACAACGATTATCATATAATTGTACGAAATGTGGCTGTAAAGCAATCGACAAAACAAAAAGATTACTTCATTTGAAATTACATGATAAAGCTGATAAGTTACAGCTGAAATATATCACACAACGAATTAATAATAATAAATAATAGTAATAATAATAATAATAATAATAATAATAATAATAATAATAATAATAATAATAATAATAATAATAATAATAATAATAATAATAATCATTTATTTTAAATTTTAGACAATTTTACAAATTCTTCCTACTTAATGGGAAGAAAAATTACAAATGAACGATAATTGTAAGCTATGTTCAAATTTTGCTTAGTGGCTGCTAAAAAGTGTATCATCGTTACATTTTCATAATCTAATCAATTAACCCAATTAAAATCTTTACCTAGTCAAGCATATATATATATATATACATATTAATGATGGATATCATCGATATATTTGAAAATTTACATTTAAAATATATTGATAAAAGAGATGATAATGTGATATGATGAAAATATGAAATAATAATTTGTGTTAAAAAATAACAAAACGAATAAATTATGGAATAATTGATTACTATTAATTCGAAAAAAAGAAAAAGGAAGTTATTTGAATTTAAAGCATTCATTTTAGATGAATTATTTTGTTTTGTTTATCTTTCTAAATCTTCTATGAAAATCATATGTTTTACGCAAAATTATCATAAATACATTATTCTATCTTTCCTTTTGATATATTTGCTTCTTGTAATTATTTAATCTGAATATTTTATCATTGTAAATAATATCCTTATAATTTAATCCATTAACAAAAATTACCCTTTTTTTCTTCCCCCTTCTGATTTTTGTTTTAATTTTTTATTGAACTAACAAAAAACAAAAAAAAAAAAAAAAAAACAAATGTCGAAATAAACACATTCTTAAATATATTATCGAGCGATCAATTCTGTAAAAAATATTTTAGATAATAATTCTATGACATTTATGATTATCGATTAACTGATTGTTTTTATTCATTGATATGATATTGCTTCATTGGCTGTATATTTTGCATGCAACATATAGAAATGTTTAAATTTTTTTGCACTAAATTTCGTAATCTATGTAAATAAAATTTAATTACAGTCATAAAATTTGCATTCTTTTTCTTTTTATTCTTCGAAATTATACATGTTGATATGATGTAGGGTAACGTTAATGCACATACAACAAACATTGATTGGCCAAACCGCAGATGTTTGTCTGATAATGAGCATCGATCTATCATAGACGCATAGGGGTTGAGGTGATAAGACAGCTAATTAATCATTCGATCATTAACCGCCTCTGGTTAAGCATCCTAATATCATTCAACAACTTTTAAATAACCATTATGCCTACCTTATCACTATTATGCATTTATTCGCTGTCCACTCTTTTCATCAAAGGTTAGATATTTAATTAATAGTTTACACAATTGATGTTTCAATCTTTTTTTTCTTTTTTTCTTTTTTTTTCTTTTTTTTTTTTGATAATTCAAAAATATACGAATATTCATTTATAGTATGCTTACTACTTTATAGCATAACTAATCAGATTAGATCATATCATTAGCAATCAGAATAAAACTATTATTGCTAATTCATCAATCAATTTGTTTTAAGTTTCAGAAATAATTTTCTAAGCTTTAAATTATCAGGGGAAAAGTTTACACAAATTTGATCGATCAGAAGTGTGATAATTTGAAAATTTTGAAAAATTTTGTAATCCTACTTATCAATTGGACAATAAAGTGATCAGAATTAGTTCTTTTGTAAAATTCGACAATCATAATAGTAATAATAATAATAATAAAAATCTTATTGAAGTATAATAATAAATTACTAATATTTTGTATAAATTTCAACTAAATCATATAGAAATAAGATGAATTGAAATTTGTTAAAAAATATCCACAATGGAAATGTATTTTTTTTTAGTGCATAGTTTGGGATGTCTGGGAAGGATTTGTCAAAGTGATGAAACAAATAAGTTAATTAAATGTGATGGCGAATTTTGTGGTGGTTTTAAAAGCAAAAGGTATGCAATTGTTTAAAAAAAACGCATTAAAAAAAAAAAAAAAAAAAAAACTATATGAAATGAAAATTATTTTCATTTCATAAAAATAAATCAATTCATCAGATAGATTATAAATAATTATTAATTACTTTATAATGTGAAATTACTTTTATACGATTTTAAAATATATCCAAAAAAGTAAGATTATCTATAACATGAAGATTTTGATTGCGTTTTTGTTTATAAATATTTTTTTCTTTTTCCTTTTATCGAATCAAATGTTACATAGAATAATATATATTTATGTATAAAATATACATACATTTTGGTCAATTTTTTCGGATATTAATTCAATGAAAATTTCGATCAATCAAATGTATCAATTTTAATTTCATAAATTTAAAAAGATTAATTGATTTTAGACGTGATGGATTACTACTTGAAGCAGTTGACGTAAAATGTTCACCGCAAAGTGAAGTTTATGCTCCATTTGATGGTGATCTTTATTTCTGGAAACCATTCGGTAATCATGCTAATTACGAATGTGCTGATGAAGGTGTACGAATTGAGGGAACGGGTCAATGGCAAGGTAAGTAAATTAACTTTTTCAAAATGAGTAACTTCATGAAATTGCAAGTATTACCATATAAATTAGAGTTAAAATTAAATTTGAATTCAATTTTTATAACTTCTTGAATAACGATGTAATTTTGTATTGTTAAAGAAATTAAGCATGATTTATTAAAGAATTTAAAATTTATTTTTCCAAACATTAAAAATGAAATTTCAAAACAAACAGTTTAATATTCCATTTAATATCTCATTATCTATCCTATTTATCTTTTTCAAGACGTAGTAGATTAATAAAAGTGCTATAACGTGCTATAACGTTGGATATTGCTATAAGCTTAGAAATGAATCAATGATCATAACAAAAAGAATTTAATCCTAATCAAATACTTGATAGTCAAAATCTAATAAAAATATTAAAATCCGACTAAATTAATTAGAGAGTGAGAAAAAAAAAAAACCTCAAACTTAGCATACTTTCATGATATATTTAAAATTCCAAGGTATATATTAAAAAAAAAAAAAAAAAAAAAAAAAAAAAAAAACAGAAAATAAATCGTCCGGTAGGAATACAAAAGAAAAAAAATTCATCATAGTTGAATTAGTTGTAAATGTTGCAAATTTTGGAATGCTACATTTAAGGTTATCATGTGTTGATCGCTTCGGTATCATTAGACATTTTTGGTGGACGTGTTAAAAAAGGTGAACGAATTGGAATTGCAAAAGATCATCGTTGCATATATGCAGATGAAGATGGTGATCCATATGTTAGATTACAATTATTCAAACAAGGACGACCAATCGATCCGACGTTTCATCTTTGGAATTGTAAAATTTTTGCATTACTTTGATTAAATTATTACTAGCAAATAAAAGTACCAAAAATATTCATTTTTTTTTTTCTTTGCAATGAAGTATAAAGATATGATTTAATGAAGTTAATTTGATAAATTTAGCAAAATTTGGACAAAAAAAAAATAATTATGCTTACTTTATGTTTGAATTTCAGATTTGATGGACAATATATGGCATGAGTTGATAAATTTGATAAAATTAATTTTTGTGAAAAATTAATGTAAATTTAAATTAGTGCTTACTTAAAATTAAAGAATATTTTATAGGCATGTGTACTGGTCAAATTTGTGAATCAAATCCCAAAAATGAATTATTAGGACAACCATTCAAGTATGATAGGTTTGTTTTATCGGTATATTTTATTGAATTTTGTAAATTTATTGTGATTTTCAAGATATTTTTCAAATATTCAATGTTCGGAAATTGAAAAAAAAAACTATTTCCAATTATCAGATTTCTATTAAAATGTTAAATTTATTATTAATCTAACTTTAGTCGATATAATGCAGTACGTGGTTGGGATATCAAATGCCCAAAAATACAGGATAACGATGAAGAGGTAAACATTTACTATTATTGTAGGGAAATTTGAAAATATTTAAAAAGTAAAGATTAAATTTTTGAACAATTTGAAACTATTCGATCATTTTGATTAAATTATATTAATAGTCCATTACAGGTAGATTATTGAATGCATGTTTGAAATTATTTCATCTTAAAAATTTTTTTCGTTTTATTCTAATTAAATTTTAATCAATCGGATAATGATAAATAATAATGATTAGTTAATCCATATTGTATTTCACTTTTTTCTTTTTTTTTTTTTTTTTTAAACCTTAATTTTCTCTTACAGGAATTACGTGTCCCAGATATTTACTCACCAATCGATGCTAAAGTTATCGGACGAAGTCGCCTATATGCTATTCAGGGTGTTTATACCGGTTGTGACAATAATGGTGTTGTACTTATTGGTACTGGTGATTGGATTGGTAAATTTTCAATTGAATATTTTAAATGAAAGTTTTTATAAACTTTCAATTTTCCATTTTAATTAGCAAAATATCAGATTACGAAGTTGTGCTATACAATGTACGTTATCGGGATCGATTGTTAGGATCACAACATGTTGTACAAGGTGAACCAATTGCAACCCGACTTGATTGTGAAGATTCGCCGGATTCAGTATTCATGGAGGTTATTGTATAGTTATTTTTAAAATTAATGAAAATTACAACTTTAAATACAACGTACTAATAGACATATAATTATTCATTCAAGATAAATATAAGTATTAATTACAACATTCCTTCATTTAATTAAACTTCACTACACTTAACAAACTAAATTTCTTTTAAATCAGTCAAAAATTTCAAAAAAAAAAAAAAAAAAAAATAAATTAAACGAATTATATTTTAGACATTTTATAGTATCAATCGAGTTATTTTAGGTTCGTTATCGTGGTGTTGTTGTGGATATAAGCGAAATGATCTCAGCAAAACAATGTCGTATGCCAGATTTTCCACCCAAATAAGAACAATTTGAAGATTTTTATTGTCTATTCATAATTTTTCATTTACATTTATTGCAATTCTGATAGATTCACTTCGATCCTTTTTCCCTTTAATTTTCACTTTTTTTCTATCTTATTGCTTTTTTTTTTTTTTTTTTTTTTTTTTTCATTGATATATCTTTTTATATAAATAAATTTTTCCTTGTAAAGATGGATAATTCGTTAAGATTGTTGAAAATATTAAAACAGGTAGCTTTTTCCAAAATTCTCCATGTCATCAATTGAAGAAAATCTATTATGAGACGAAACTATAAAAGAAGATACAATTTATAAATCGTAATAATACCTGAAATCTCACGCAAATACTGCAAAAAGTTGCCATACATATTGTTGAATACCTACATCCCTAATTAAAACTATTTTCATGAGCATAATTTGCTTATCCGAAATCAATATCACTGTTGCTTCATGGAAATCACAGAGAAACTCAGGAGAATGACATGATATGGTATTCGGGAGGAATTCAAGAAAATGACAAAATATGAAATTCGTGAGGAACTCAAGAAAATGACGTGATATGAAATTCGGGAGAAATTCAAGAAAATGACGTGATATGGTATTCGGGAGGAATTCAAGAAAATGACAAAATATGAAATTCGTGAGGAACTCAAGAAAATGACGTGATATGAAATTCGGGAGAAATTCAAGAAAATGACATGATATGAAATTCGGGAGAAATTCAAGAAAATGACGTGATATGAAATTCGGAAGGAACTCAAGAAAATGACGTGATATGAAATTCGTGAGGAATTCAAGAAAATGACGTGATATAAAATTCATATAAATTATACTGCAGGATATTTCTTGAATTATAATTTTAGAACAAAAAAAGATTTTTGTTAATATACATGAGTTCATAAGACTAATCAGAATATCACGAAAGTTATGATCAGTAGTATAAATCAATAATATATAAAAGTGCTACAAGATAGCTTATTGATTGATTTGTTCATTTCATTAATGGCAATTTAAGATCACTTCTTCAATAATAAATTTTTAATAGTTAACCATATTTTTATTTTGGATAACTTTGAATAATAAACATTTTTTTTAGGTTATTTTATTTCGGACATTAAGAGAATCAATCAATTTTCAATTAATAATTAATAGGAAAAATTATCTGACTTTTTGCATTCTTTTAATGTTTCATCATTTCGACTCATATATGAGAATACTTTGTTGTAATGATCGAAATTTCCTTGTATTCAGAAAAATTAAAAAAAATAAAGATATAACCAAATTTCATTTTTGAAATCTCTCTCTCTCTCTCTCGAAAAAAAGTGCAAACGATTCACAAATTCATTTTTTCGTTTTTCTATAAAAAAAACTTAGGTAATACATGTTTTGTTTACAATTCTTTTCATGTAAGTAGCTAAAAAGATAAGCTGTAATTTTGTCAACCAAGTAATGCAATTCCTCGGATAATGTAAAATGCTCATTAGTGTTTGAAATATAAACCTTCAAAAAAAAGAAAAAATTGAAACGAATAGAATGCATCCTATAAATATCATTTCATAAGGAAATTCAGATTCTCAAAAAAGCAAATTAAAGATTTTTTTTTTTTTCATTTCTTAAGATAAATGCAATAATTTTCTTGCTCCATGATTGATACTTGTTGAATAAATTGCTTCTGTTATTTAAATATTTGAAAATAAGGGACATAACGAAGGAACTGAATTGATTAATACAATATCATTAAACAATTCTGTAGAAGAAATAAATTTTTCCGAAATAATTTTAGTCTTTTTTTTTTTTTTTTTTTTTTAAGAAAAGTCTAAAATATCGATGTTGTTTATTATAATATATTCAAGAAATAAAAAAAAAAAAATAAAAAACTAAAAACTCAGCATATCAATTATAATTTCTTAGAAAAGAAGAAAATTAGTGGCTAGTATTAACCTTTGAACTTTCTCAATCATTACTGTAATGATGATAAAATGGTTACAAAGTGGAACAATTAAAATTAACTTCATAATTGTATCTCTTGCATAAAAATCATTTTTAAGTCATCAAGTAATGGAATTGATTCAAACCACTTTTTGGAAAACTTATTTAGAATTTCCGGACAGTTACATAACTCTTTTTTTTTTTTTCAGGTTTTTGATTTTTCAGGTTGTTCCGGAAAATTTTTTCCTATTATTAATGATGAATGTATGTTTTCGGTGATTGAATATATTCGATGCAAGATGCTGGACAAATAAGTAAAGAAGAAGAAGAAAATGTGAAAAGGTTATTGGAATGGAAAGGTCGAAATTGGTATGGAATGACACAAATTCTTCCAAATTTATATTTGGGTGGTTTACGTGATGTGAATGACGTTGAACAATTGAGAGAAAAAAAGGTTATTACTGTTCTTTTTTTTTACTTACATAAGATATTATTTAATATATTATGTAGTAGTTTGCAATTTTAATTTGATTTAATTTTTAATTTCATATAAGTTATTTCTTGTTATTGTATTTCATACATTGTTACTTCGATTATTAATTTATTTACATGAATTTTGATTTTGCATTTCTTCTTTCGTGTTATTGTTGTAGAGAATAATTTAAATTAGATTAGGTGATTTTCTTGGGTATATTACATTGGATGTACCAATAGGTAAACATGATAGGTTAGTTGTGATCTGAAGAAAGATTAATTGTGGTCTTTTAGTATTAAACAGTACTTGTATATATATATATATATATATATATATATATATATATATAAATAATATAACATGTGCATCTCTCTAAATGTGTGATAAAAGTGAGAATTAAGAATGTTATATTTGTTTTATCAGATCGGTTGCGTGGTATCGATACACGAATTGAGCGGACGTATTAGTGGCACTTTAAAAGATCTAAATATTTTACGCATACATTTGGCGGATATGCCTGAAGCAAATATTAGCGAATATTTCGCGGAAACTGCTACATTTATCCATCGTGCTCGCTTATCGAAAAGTAATTGAATTAAAATTGGAAATTACGCGAGCCATTACCTATTCAATATCTTTTTTTTTTGAGAATAATTAAGATAAAGAGAAAAAAATGCTTAATTTATACTACAGTTTTTAGCCATGATTTTTGAAGATGTTACAAATTATTGATATTTTGACGTTATGTTTATAAATTGTTTTTTGGCATCTTTAATGATGAATTTTCTATAAAATGTTGATTATAGTAGTGACTTATTTTCAGCATCGGTACTTGTACACTGCGTTGCCGGAGTGAGTCGTAGTGTGTGTATTGTTGCAGCTTATCTTATTGTTGCTTGCGATATGAGTTATGCTGCTGCTTTGGCATATATCGTCAGTAAACGACCCTGTGCTAATCCAAATTTCGGATTTCGCATGCAGCTTGCAAAATACGCAGCAGAAGTTGGCTATTTATTTTATGTATATAAAAAATATTTATATATAATTTGCAAATATTGATTACTTTATTATTTCTAAACATTATCAACGAAGAAATATTTACAGAGGAGTTTGTCGGAAGGAATAATGATGAGGAGCCAGTTCGGTAGCGAAGCGTTTGATGAATTGAAAGCAAATGATAAAAGAATGCTGTTGTTGGATTCTGCTACCTCACCATCGAATGCTCCAGATGAATCACCTGTATGCGAGGATACTAAGTTTCTGTCTCCTAATACCTCCATAAAAAGTATTTACTTACTTTATTCGAATTTCGTGAACATAAAAATTCTGTGCAACATATTCTTAAGCTAGCAAGAAATACGACTAATTGGGTTTGGAGAAGAGTTTTTACTTATAAAAATCATATTGTTTGTTTCTGCAGCGATGTTTTGTAAGTAGATTTTCATTTAAACTCTTTCTGACACTGCTTCATTGGAAATAAATTGCAGAAGAGTGCGTTGAATATGTGGAATTTCAGAATAATCCAGCAAGTAAGTCAATTTTTAACGACGCTAATATCAGCTTCATTGATCACTAGTGCATTTACTATTCATTATTAGTTTCTTGTATGCTTATTTTATTATCCCACACTTTAGGGTACTACCATTGTCTAAAAATCCGACATCAACAGCTTGTTAGGGTATGAAGATGGTAATAGTTAGGTAGTGTCGAAGTACGATATATATGATTTCTGTTGTGCACAATTCCTAATCATTTTACGGAAATTAAAAGTTAGGAATTTATCTCGAGGATCAAAAATAAAAAAAAAAAAAACAATTTTTGGTGATAGTTGGTAACATGTTGTAATTCAACAATTAGAAGAATTAGTCTTAGATATTAATCGTATAGCTTATTTTGCTGGATTTGATTTCCATTTCTGCCATTATTCTTAAGCCAAAAAATTATTCCAAAAATGTTATATATTTTTAAAATGAAAAAATGATTGGAAAGGTAGGAATGAATTGACTAGTCATTAGGCGAAGATCAAAAAATCGATCATCATTAAAATTCAGGTGCGTTGAAATGTTTGAATATAAAAAATCGCTTTGATGTTAGTGATACCTCGATATAACGTCTTATAGACCATAAAATTGTGTAACTAAAATCGATTCTTCTACTTTATATCAAATGCAAAATTGTTTAGTTATAGCTTTCTTAACAGTTCAAATAAATTAGCGTCACTCTGTTTTAAAGTTTCTTCCCAACGAGTATACACTGAACGTATCAACCCGTTTACCTAGCAACTCCATCGATACCTATTGGATAGGATTTTTAAAGACTGCCAGATTTCTTTCCATCATCTTGTCCCAAATAAAGCTCCATCGGTCAGTCCTGAATAAAATTTCACTGGTCATTTAATGATGTTAATTTACTGTTGTGTGAAGCCAATTGATCGCTTCTACTTTCGGATGCATAGCTTTTGCTTGAAATAGACGGAAAATAATACGGAATAGCTCTACTCTGGCATGGATTAGCCTTTCAGTAACATTGAAAATAATAGACGAAAAACTCTGAAACAATCTCTTTCTTTGATTGTTTCTTGTGGATGATACACAGTGAACAGACAACCAAAACAGATACGACTAAAGTGACGAACTAACGTGAAACAATAGAGAATAAATCACTTTTTTTTTTTTGTTAAATATTTCATTAGTTAAAACTGATCATTTCATTCAATTGTTCAGTCAAGTTTTGTTCTTGCACTTATCTTCGCTTTGGAGGGAAAAAGAAAGAGAAATTAAGATAACAAATTCTAAAATGTATTGATAATATTTGAATGAACTTTAGATGTTTTGTTATTGACGGCAAGGTGACCAAAAAAAAAAGTACGCTAAAAATAATAATGTCATCATAATACAAAAGATATGAATTATTAGTTTATTAACCGATGAATGTTTTGCTCTAAGAATTTTACAATTATTACAATGCAATGCAAAGTTAAATTAATTAAGACGAGTAATGAATGAAATACAAATAATATTTACATATCAAATGTGTAGCAACTAATTATTACACAAAATAATCCATCAAAATGGCAGCTTATATTTAATATTTGTCATATTATGAGATAAAAAAGAATTAAAAAAAAAAGAAGACTTAATTAGATTATGCTACAATAATGTGGTCGGTAAAGTCGCATTAGTAATGAATTCAATAAGTTATATCATCTACCATTTTAATGCTCGTACAATAGTACTGGTTGAATAGCGCCTAATGAGCCATTTTCGAGTCTGAAAAATTTTTCAATTTTTGATTAAGTATTTGGATACGAATATAAGTTATAATAAAACATATCAAGTAATTGTTAAAGATAATTTCAGATTTTTATATCTTTTTTTTTTTTTTTTTTTTTTTTTTTCATAGGATTTGCAATAAAAGTTTTAAGCTATTAGCTAAATATATCAAACAATTCACAGTAAACAATACAATATATTTCGATGTTTATATTTACATAATATTCCTAAACTTCTTGTATCATTAGCATTCTTTCCGGAAAATCATTAATGAACAATTTGAACATTATCAAAGTATCAGTAGTAGATAAAACTAATGGTGTACTGAATAATTGCTAATTCTACGATATATTCCACTAATTATATGATTATATCAATTGATACTGTTGTATAATTTTTTTCATGTGAAATAATTTTAGCATAGGAATTGAATAAGAAATATATTACAAATTGAATAAGGAAAAAAAAAAAAAAAAACATATTATATAATTTAAAATATTTTTTTCTAGAAATAAAATAAAGAAAAAATAAAACTAACCTCATTGAAAATAATAAGAACAATACCAACAGGTAAGCAAAAAAGCCAAACAAATGCCGGTGGATGCGTAACACGAAGCCAATGTTGCACACCCGGCGTATAAATCATGAAATTAAGAATGCAAATTTCAATAAGTAATGCAAGAACTGCTGCAATATTTTGTGTACCATGTTTAAAGATGGAAATTCTCCTTGTTGTACAAAGCCAAAAATGAAATACCTAAAAAAGAAGAGATAAAGAAAGAAATGAAATATTTAAATATTTTGCATGAACAAAAATGAATATTATGCTTAAAAATAAGGGAAAAAAGAAAAACAAAATCGATTTTATTTGAAAATTTATGATATAATTATCTTTCAAGAAAAAAAAAAAAAATCCAAAAATAGATTCCTTCGTCTTTTTTTTTTTTTTTTTTTTGCTCATTTATTATTAAATAATTTTAGATATTATTTGCAGGATAATATCATACCTGCGACATAACTAATGTAATATGCCATGCAGCTTTTGCTTGGCCATGAATTGCTATTTGCATTTCGGCTGTATACTGTTTCCCAGTACTAGTTGATAAAATTTCTGCATTTGGACGCCAATAATTTGCATTGGAATGAAGTAAATCTCGTAATGTTATTCCATAGAACCTAAAATATGATTTAATAAAAAGGTATTTGTTTAAAATATCTCAATAATAATTTATATCTAATGTAACTATTTTCAAATATTAAATAATAATTACATTTATAAATGCGTGTAAAAGAATTGCAAACCAATTATATCAATAGTATACAATTGATAAACTAAAAGTTTACAATTGATAAACTCATTTAATTTTTTTTAATTTTATTTAAAAAAAAGAAAAAAAATATTCCGATTATTTAATACAATATAGTTGCATATTATTATGAATAGAAAATAGATCGTAAAGAATTTAAATATTATCAATCAAGCTAATTCATTTAAATTTCCAGTTGTTTTTCTTTTCTTTTTCTCTTTTTTTTTCAAATTTTTTTTGTTTTTTTTTTTTTTTTGAAAATTAAATGTACTTCAAAACTAAAGTAAAAGTTTAACTTTTCTCTTTTTTTTTTTTTTTTTTTTCTTAATAAAATAAAAAATACAAACCAAAAAACGAATAAATATGCAACAAAGCAACCAACTGATATAATACTACCAACAAAAATATACGAATAAACAAGAAGTGCTTTTGAGACTAATCGAGCGGTAGATTTTCTTGGTGGTCTACACATAATATCTTTTTCACCAGCTTCATATGTAAGTGCTATTGATGGTGGTATTTCCGTTATCAAATCTATTGAAAGAACCTAAAATTAAAAATGTTTATCAAAAAATTTCATTAAAAAGTTATAAAAAATAACAAAAAAAAAAAAAAAAAAGAATTCTAATTTGAAAAGTTTAAAATTCATTTAATATAAAATTTTATAAGAGAAGTATTTATAAATTAATTTTTTTTTTTTTTTTTTTAGGCATTAAATATCACATTGATAATTTTTTCTAAAATATATGATGGTAATAATAAATTTCATTCGAAAATTTTGATTGAATACTTTAGTAATTAGCATATTTGAATAGCTCATCACTAATCCTTTCCTTTTATGCTTTTTTATTAGCTAAAAATAAAAATGAGAAATTCGTATATGCATAGAACGGGAATAATTTTTTTTTTTTTTTTTTAATTCAATTATTAATTATTTCATTTGTTAATGTTATAAATCAATTAGAATTTCTCTAAATCATTTCATTATTTAAAAAAAAAAAAAAAAAAAAAGAAAAAAAAAAAGGAAAAAACAAAATATTAAACCTGTAAACTACTAAGACCAATTGGAAAACCAATAGCAAATGCTAACATAACAGCACATAATTCAGGTACCATATGAGCTAATGTATATGCTATTGTTTTCTTTAAATTTGCATATAATAAACGACCTTCTTTGATACTTTTAACAATATGCTTTACATCACTTTCCGTATATACCATATCTGCTGCTTCTTTTGCAAATGCACTTCCGGAAATGATATTTATATTTCATGTATTTACTTATTTTATTTATTCTAATATGTTAAGATTAATTTTTCCGGATTACAAATAAAAATTAGCAAATTATTGCTTAAAATAATGTTAAAAGAGATAATAACATTTCTTTTTTTTTTTTTTTTTTTTTAATCTATTACTAGATTACTTAAATATCAATACCATCACTAATAATGAATACATTTTTTGATATCATTAATTTATATAATATTTTTCCAAAGGAATTGATATTTATACAAAGAATAATAAACTATATTAATGGACAATTAGTATCATTACAAATTTGTAATATCGAAAAAAAAAAAAAAAAAAAAGACTAATACTTAAATGGAAATTAATTAATAAATGATAATTACCAACAGCTTCCATAGCTATACCAACATTAGATTCCTTTAATGCGGGTGCATCTAAAACACCATCACCTGTAACTGCTACAACTTCACCACGACGTCGACATTCCTGTATAGATTGGAAAGAAAATTTTTTTTTTAAATTGGTATAATTAATAAACTTTTCAAGAAACAATAACGAATTCATATTAATAAATAATTGAGAGAATATGTAAATTTTATTAAAATAGATAAATGTTAAAAGGATTGATTTAGGTTAGCATTTTTAACTTGTTAATTTCACATTAATAATATAAGCCTATAATAATTAAATCGATAATAATTGATCAATATATTTAATGTATATTTGATTAAAAAAATCACAGACCTAATTTATTAGTATTATATTATTGTTATATTGTATTATATTACTGATATACCTTAACGATAATCAATTTATGAGAGGGTGTAGCACGAGCAAATACAACAAATTCCTGTTTCAATATATCATCCCATAACTGATCACTTAATGTATCAATCATTTCACAATGAATTACTGATAACAAATTCGGTTTCTTCTCCATTTCCGTATTCTAAATTAATCATAATGTTAATTTCTATTTTATGCTAACATTTCCTTAAATATATATTCATATGAAATGATAAGTTTATTCAATGATCCAATCAACATCATTTCAATTTACATTCCATTACGAGAAATACAATTATAAAATTAAGCTAAATTACATTCTTATCGATCGTTTCCTCGTTCAGCTTACAATCTTTCTAATCTTTATGATTCATTTTTGATATTTTTAATGGTAGAAATCACTTTTTTCTTTCAATCATATCACTATTACAAAATAGTAAGGAAAGAAACAAATAAATAAATAAATAAAAATGAAGTAAAAATGAGGAATGATTAAATTAACTGACCAATGAAACGATTGATGCTCGTGGAACAGCTAAGCCAAAATGACCAGCAACTGCAGCAGCTGTTGCTGGATGATCACCGGTTACCATAAAGCATTTTACTCCTTAACAGCGATTATTTCTCATTATTTCATTTCAACAAATGAAATTTATTTTTAAATAAATGCAAATTACTAACCTTTCAGTTCCTAAATTATTAATCTATTAAATAAGAAGTTTATAATTAGATTCATTGTTAAATAAATATTTAATTAATGAATTTTCGGAAGATAATATTTTTTTTAATCAGTTTAAAAAAACATAAAATAAAAGGTAAGAAAAAGAAAATAATTTGAGTTTATATCTTACAATATTTAATATTTCGAAAAAAAACGAAATATGAATGGTGAAAATTAATCAAACCAGCATTTTTCATCGTTTGTAATGCTTCCAGTGCTGTATCTCGTGGTGGATCATACATAGCTGCCATACCAAGAAAGCATAAATTTAATCGATTTAAACTATCCCATGATCCAGGTGATTCGATCAGACTTAATTCTTCAAGTTCAGCTATTGCAAATGCCATGCAACTTTTACCATCATTACCATATTTCGTATAAGCTTCCTAAAAATTTTTCTATTAATAATTGAGGAAAAATATTCAAAAATTTCTTTTCTTTTTCCTTTAATTTTTTTAACATATGCAAAAATGATATCATACTGATAGCTATAAGTTTCATCATAAAAGTCTATCAAAAAAAAAAAAAAAAAAAAAAAAAGCTACCCTAAAAATTTGTACACTAACGATTTTCATATCTTTTACTAAAAATTTTTAATTAATTACTGATATTTTCAAATTTCAATACACAAAGATACGATTATAATTTGATTTTTTGATTAATTCATTCAAAAATTTAACAAAAATTTTAATATTATTTTAGTTAAATTTAATATTGGAAGAAAAAAAAAAAAAAAACAGAAAAGTGTCAATATAATATTATAATTTTATAAACTAACAGAGAATTGAGCAATGAAATTATCTGAGATTTCAGTACAACCTTCTTCGGTAGCTAACAATTTACAATGAGCAAATAATTCTTCGGGTGCTCCTTTGACAAGAACATATAATCTACAATAATTATTGCATGTGATAATATTGATTTGTTAATAGTTAAATTTTATTAATAAAAAATTAAATTTCGCTATTTTATTCCAATTTTAGAAAAAAAAAAGATTTATTCTATAAAAAGGGATATTTATAAATTTCTAAATAATTATCCTTACTAAATTAATTTTTTTTTTTTTTTTTTTTTTTTTTTTGTTTGTGCTTAAAATTTATTTATTATTTATATCTGAAAATAATTCGAATTGTGAATTTTCAATTGCTTTTCGAATAAATGGAAAATTTTATAAAATCATATGATAATGCTTGTTGCAGTTAACTAAGAAAGATCAATTCAAATTTTGAAAAAAATGAAAGAAAAAAAGGGTAAACTAAAATGAAATTTTTTTAATCGATTAACTTACTTCATATTGTCATTATTAGTGGAATCAGATCTTTGACGAACGATTACTATTTGAAAACGTCGCTGTCTATTGAATGGTACTTCAAAAACGATCTCATAGTTTCGTCGGATTCTTTCACCATTTGCCATCTATAAAAATTAACTCAAATGATTTAAATTTTCAAAATATTACCTTAAATCACATGCAATTAAGAAATTTAAGACGATCATGAAACGCTATCAGTAATAATAGTTTCCTAGAAAAGGATTATATTTTATTGATCTGATTATTTAAATTGTGAAACATCAATTCATCCATTAATATGGATTCAAAATAACAGTTGACATATAATAACTTTTTTCCGGTTTGCATGAAACTTTCAAGAATGAATCTTTAATATTGTTTAATGAACCTGATCAAGTGTTATTTCTAAGAAAGAAGAAAATTACTTTCAAATAAAATAATAAAATTTACTCATTAGCATTATCCAGTAATTAGCCTAGACTTTTTTCTTCCTTTTTTTTTTTTCCTCCTCCTCTCTCAAAGTTAAGTATTTGATCAGAACTGGAAAAAACAGAGTGAAATTAAATGTCCTATTTGAAAAAATCTTATTTTGTTAAACTTTAATGCTACATGAATGATAGATATACCTTACTTCTTCGACATATTTCAGCAGTGCAACCTCATTTTCACTTCCAGTTATTACTTTTTGATGAAAAGCTGATCGTACTGTTCGTTCAACTTCAGTATCTGCTATTTTCCCACGTGATACTTTTCTAAAACATTGATTACTGATGTATTTAAAATATTATAGATGAAAAAAAAAAAAAAAAAAGTAAATTTTTTTTTTACCAAAAGAATTTACCTTAAAAAATATCAAAAAATTTTCAAAATTTAATTAAATTTCAATTTAACTTTAAAACAATTGATGATTTTCTCATCCTAATGTTTTCTTTTTTTTTTTTTTTTTTTTTTTGGTGGATACATATATGAATGCAAAAAAAAATTTTACCCATCCAATAATGATTGTATCGTAATGGTATTATTACTTGCTCGTGAAAGTTTATTAACCATATGCCATGCATAGATACCACGTGAATTTATTAATTCCAAATGCGCTTTATTACATACAGACATTACGGTCAATAGCGCCACTAAGCTATCATTATTACATTCAGATAATGGTATCGATAAATCAGATGTTAATGATGATAATTGCTTCCGTTTTGCTTTTAATTCCTCTGTACCTAAATATTTCGAAATTTTGCAAAACAGTTTTAAAATTTTTTTTTGCTTAATTTAATTAAAATTTTTTTACAAATGAATTTTTTTTTTTTTTTTTTTTTTTTTTTTTTTTTTTTCTACAAACAAATTAAGTAAACATTGGAGAAATATGATATAAGTAAATGTTGCAATAAATCAATGAATGAAGTATTAAATTATTAGAAAGAAAGAGAATGCTTAATGTAACGGTAAACTTAGATGGAAATAATATAAGTAATAAAAAAATTTATAATTAAAAAAGAAAATATATTGCAATTTGCATATGAAAATTGAAGTGTACATTGCATTAATATTAAGTGATCAATCAGATTATTCATTTCATCAGTAATCAATGCAATATGTTTTTTTTTTTAGAAATGAAATGAATGAGGTTAACATATGTACTTAAATTTCTACAAGTGAAGTATATTATGAGTAGAAGTTAAAACTTCTACGTAGAATAATATATACACGTAAACGTGAAGTATATTTGTAATATTGTAGAGACAATTATTACATTTATGATTGAATGAAGAAAAAATTTTATGAAAAAAATTTTAATTGTAAAAGATAATTTATGTTATAACAATGAATTGAAATAATGAAATAATTTAACGAACCCTTGAAATAGTGTAATTGATACCATAAATCAGAAACGGTAATATCATTCAAAGTAAAGATACCCGTCTTGTCACACATTACCACCGTTGCTGTACCTAACGTTTCTACAACATCTAATCGTTTCATAAATATATTTTGTTTAGCTAAACGTCGTGCAACAATTGCTAATGCTGCACTCAATGTAATCGGTAGACCTAAAATATAAAGATATTTGAAAATTTTTAATAAAATTTGCAAAATTTCATCAAATGTTAATTTTTGATAAGCTTTACTTGAAAATTAATTTATAATAAATTTGATAAATTTGGCTAACTTATTATTATGAAAAAAAAAAAAAAAAAATGTGATATAGATATATATATGATTAAAAAAAGGTTAAATCAAATTGATAACCAATCTAATTTGTTACATTATTATCTTATGCAAGATAAAAATTCTGAATTTCTTTCTAAACTAACAAATGATACAATTTTTTTAATTTAATTAAAAATTTAATTATTATAACGAGAAAAAAAAAAAAAAAGGACCTTGTGGAATATTTGCAATAATAATGACAAGGAAACCATTTACAAACGTATTAACGATATGTTGAAAATTGGTAAGTAATAAACCAATAACAAATGTTATCGTAGCCATTGTGATAGCTAACGTGGAAATAAAATTAACGAAACGTTTATGCTCTAATTCTAAACGTGTTGGTACGCCTTTTTGTTTGCTTGTCACTCGTGCAATTTTACCAATTATCTAAATAAATTTTATTTATTAATTTGAATTAATATTAAGTTAATGTTTCCTTCCATTTGTTCCATTCTCTTCTTTTTTTATTCACTTAATTTCTTTTTAATTTTTTTTTTTTTTTTTTTTTACTCCAAAGAAATTAATTTCCCAATCTTTTCTAATGTTGCATTCATTTTTTATATCTCAAAAATTTTGTTATTTAATTACTTAATTTAATTTACACTTTTCATTTTACAAGTGTCATTAATTATAATTTGTCGAAGTTAATTGTTCACAAAAAAAAAGATTAAATTTTTTTTTTTTTTCGTTATGAATTAATTTATTAAATGAAATATAACTATACAAAAATATTATCATTTATCATTTGCAATTGATATTTCTTTCCGTTTTATTAGTTTTATCAAATAAATTTGAAATGTATATTGAAATAAAACATACCGTTCTATTACCTGTTCTAATAGTTACACCATATCCGGTACCATTGGTACATAAGCAACCGTTAAAGGCAATATTTTGGGCTCCTAATGCTGTTACATTTTTTGGTACTGTATTATCGCAAAAATCAAGCGGTTCCAATTCACCTGTTATCCATGATGTATCCAATTTTAATTCATCCGTATAAATTAATCGTAAATCAGCTGGTACACGAGCTCCAGGACTTCAAATTTTCAATTTATATTAAATATATTCATAATAAATGTTATCATATTTATATAATTTATAAGAAATTAGATTTTGGATAGAATTTAAACATTTCCCATTTGATAAACAATCTTTTTTCATCGTCATAGAACATAAATAATCGCCCAAATTAATCTTATCAGATCAATATTTAATTACTACACTAATGTTTATCTTAATAGTTTTATTTTAGAATCTATACATTATTTTTTATTTTGTCCAAAAAAAAAATTCTTAAAATCATACCAATTGGATTATTTGGCCTATTTGATTTAGAAAATTTTGTACTATTTAGCTAGATTATTAGTAATTTTTTTTTTTCTAATTGTTAGAATCATAATTTGAGTAATGAAATCTCGAAATATTTGATAAATTATAGACTATTACTATTTCAATTAATTGTACTATCATTTGCTTATCAGTTATTTTTTGTCATCTGTACATCAGCAACATTTTATCTAACGTTATTATCATAACTTATTATCACTATTACTATTATCTTACTTGTTACTATGATTATCATTAACAGACGAAATTGAAGTATTTTTTTTTTTTTTTTTTGGCTAATTATTGATTTCCTTACAGAAATAACCCTCTACTTCATCGAAATCTTGCTTCTGATCTAAATATTAAGTAAGCATGAAATTGATAAAATATTATAATTACATAATCATTTTGAATTCTTTTTAGAAATTATCATCCTTATCGTAATTAATTAAAATAATAAGTAATTAGTTACCAGAGATAAACAATATCACCAATGACAACATCGGAAACGTTAATTCGTGTGCGTTCGGCAGATCGAACAACATAGCAATATGATGTCATCATTGACTGGAAACATTGCATATTCTAAAAAAATTTTAAATTTATGAAATTTTTTAATTCATCAATTCTGTCTTTTTTTTTTCTTTGCAAAATAAAAAAAAAAAAAAACATAAATAAACAAAACTGTATAATTAGCAATGTTTTTTGGTAATTTTTTTCATATGATATTACTATGGTATTAGAATAAAAGTTATGAATATAGGCAGATTTGGATCATTTCAAAAAAAATTTATCATTTTGACATTAACAATAATAACTTTTATTGTATATTTTCTGGAAATTTTAAAAAAGCCAAAATATTCTACATGTTATGCCTAATATATGCATTAAATGAAGATTTATTACATTTTTATTACAAAATCAAATTTTCAATGGCAAATATTTTTCGTTCTATTTCCTAACTATCACATTTAAAATATCATTCTGAAATGTTTCAAACAATTTTTTCATATTTTCTAAATTGTTGCACGAAATATTTCGCTCCATTCAATTGCCAAATTTTACAACAAGAAGCTGATTAACAACATTATGATAGATTATCGCATTGCTAGCTTTTTCATTTTGACAAATTCATAAATTTCATTTGAAATTTCATATCATATCCTTGGAATTTTCTTTTTTTAATAATATAATGAAATATAATCCATCTTATCTGCCTTTTACAGATTTATTATTTTTCGAGTATTGTAAATTTACAACTATCATTATCAATTATAACTGTAGAAAAAAAAAAAAAAAAAAAAAGAAAATTGAATCTAGCAATTTTATATTTAATCATGCAAAAAGCAATTTTCTTTAAAAAAAAATATAAAAATTGTACATCTAATCTAAAAAGCATCAAAACATTAAATTATCCCTTTTAAAGTTATAAAAAATATAATGATATCATTGGAGAATTATTTTTTTTTTTAATATTACTAATCATATATTCACAAAATGATCATAATATATGATGACACTAATATTGTATTTACTAATTTTAATTTAATTTACCTTTTTAGCATGTTGCTCTTGCCAATAGCTTACACCACATAGGATAAAATATATGATAATAAGTGTAATAGCCAAATAAATTTCAATTAATCGTGTAGTATCCAATGCATAAATGATGAAACAGGTTAGTGCAGCAGTTAATAATAACAATCGAAATGTATGTGAAAATTGTTTCAACAATAATTTCGTTGCTGTTCGACTTGTTACCGCAGAAATTACATTACGTCCATCGGTTATCAAACGGCTAGCTGCTTCATCCTTTCAAATTTTTATTTCAATTTTTTCCTTTTTCCTTTTTTTTTTTTTTTTTTTTTTATTAAATAATGATTAAAAAAAAAAAAAATTGATAAGGAAAAAAAAAATGCAAAAGTGATTAAAAATTAGGTGGAAAAAGATGTGTGAAATTTTTTTCAACAATAAAAAAAAAAGGAAGCAAAATTAATTTCGGATAGTAATTGAATTTATTCTAATTTAGCTCTTTTAATTGATTTGAAAAAAAAGATAAAAGAAATTAATGCAATGTTTACCTTATTTAAACCTTTGCTACATTCTGGATGTTCTAAGTTTATTCGTGATAATGGATGAAGATCATTAAGTTGTTCAATTGTTAATGTATGCTCAAAAAAATTACATTCCAATTCAAGTTCCTGAAATAATTACTCATATTATTAATGAACAAAAGGTAATTTTTGATGTTTACCACAAAATATTGGATATAAAAAAAAAAAAAAAAAAAAAAAAAAAGGAAAAAATTTTAAAACAAACAAAAATGCACTATTTTAAAAAATAAAATATACAATTTTATTGTTTGTAAAATTAACACTTTAATATCATATGATCGATATTGATAACGAATAATTAAACAAAACAATGGCAATTTAAACAATTAATATGAAAACAACGTTTAATTATTTATGCTAACAATAAATAATTTTTATCATATCACTATACTGATTATTTCATTAATTTATGATACTTTGAAATACCTTAAGCAGATGATTATGTACTACTGTAGAAACATCAATCGTATTTGCTTGTTTAGCTTTAGCCATTCTGGTATCTCTTTGTAAATACTGATTAAACCAACCGAAAATATCTAAAAAAAAAAAAAAAAAAAAAAAAAGAAAAAAATATATCAAAAAAAAAAGTAATTGATTATTTATTACATAATGATTCATTGCACTTTTTGTAAATAATTTTTTTTTTTTTTTTTTAAAAAAAAAAGGAAACAAAGAATAAATAAAGAAAGTGGGAACATTTGGAAAGAGCAATAATAATCTAATTCTAATTTAAATTAGAAGATAAATTCCAATTTTCTTTTTCCTTCCTCACACATTTTTTTTTTTTTTTTTTTGTCATTCTTGTTGAAATGATGACTAATTTGTGAAGTTAATCGATCATGCTATGAGTAAGTATGAAAAACGAAAGATGAAGAAGAAAAGAAAACATTTTAAAATTTCAAATATTCAACAAACTATTAAAATGCATAAATTAATAACAATTAACATCCTTAAAAATATACCATTTTGATTTTAATGTAAATATACAAATTTTTTTATATTTTTCCAAAATTGAAAATAATATATTATTATATCGGTAATAATGTATTGACATATATAAATCTTTAGAGAAATAAAAAGAAAAACAAACAAAAAACAAAAAGAAAATCACTAAAAATTACTTATGCTATAATCCCTTCTTTTTAATCTTTCGTTTAAAAAAAAAGAAAATTAATTTCATTTCTGGTTCTTTTCGTTTTTATTTGCAATTTTTTCCTAAATCAAAATAATTAAATTATAAACTATAAGGTTAAATTTCGCAAAATTTCACTAATTCATCGTTTTCACCCCCCCCCCCCCCCCCTCCTTTCTTATTTTCACTTTCAACAAGTTCTACCAAAATTTTTTTCCTTTTATTTTCACAAAACCTGTTTTTCACTTCTAATCAAATTTTCATGGATACCAAATATGCAAAAAAAAAAAAAAAAAAATCGACATGAAGTAGAATAGAAATTGCTAAGTTAGTATTAATAGTTACAGAGTGATTAGTATTTGAAATTATTAATTAAAAAGAAACAAATGAAATAAGGGAGAAGCAGTTTATTACTTTAAAAGCAATAGTAATAGTAGAAATGATCATCATTTGAAATAATTAACTGAAAAAGAAAAAAAAAAAAAAAAAAAAAAAAAAGGATAAAACGGGAATGGATTATTGTTTAACATTAATGAAATGCTTACCGAAAATTTTCCTTGTCATCCTTCTCTTCAAATGTGATAATTGAAACATAATGATGAAACCTATTCATATACGCATTATCATCATTTATCATATATTGTAAAGTAATTATTCGTTGTAAGTAAGTAGTAAGTAAAAAGATCATTAGAAGAAGATAGCAAAAAAAGAAAATTTTAGCTAAATAAAAATTTCAATCATAGCCAAATTGAACCTTTTGATTATCCATAAATAGGTAATAATAATGTTGACAAAAAAAATTGGGGACAAAAAAAAAAAAAAAGTATTTCTTTAATTAGACATTATTTATCTGAAAATATACTTATTTATAAACTTTTAATTACATTATTATATAACATTTCTTTTTTCTTTTTTTTTTTTTTTTAGCAAATAGCCAATGATAATTATTTTAAAATAATGGATTTTTTTTTTTCTTTTCTTTCATATTAACGTATGAAATAAAAATTTTTTTTCTATATATTTATACATAATACATATATAACTAAATAGATATAGTATAAGTTTATAATTTCTATATTTCTTTTTTTTTTTTTTTTCAGTATAATTTTCACATAAATTTATCAATGTATATGTAATAATAATTAATGGTATAAGATGAATTTTTAAATTAAAATATTAATTTGAATGGAATTTTATGATAGACATATTAATGTTTACTAAATGGATTACATCTGTAAAGAGCAACGAGGAAGAGAATGTTTAATATTACTTTAATGTAATTAAAATAAATATCAGTATAAAAGTATATTTGGAGAGAATAATGAATAAATAAAAGTATGGATGAAAATATTTGCTATCAAATGGTAAATTGTTTATGACTGATAACGAAACGTTTGGAACATAAAAGTTGTCCTATCAAATAATCAATAGAGGCATCTAATTTACAAAATGATGATGATTATTTCATTTGTTTGGTAAAATTTATTAACAAATAATTCATTAACAAAAATTATTCAAAAAAAAAAAAAAAAAGAAAAAAAAAAGTGAAAAACTATTTCAAATTATTTCTTAATGATTTATCAACAATAATTGGTTCAATTGATAGAATCTAAAATTTAGTAATTATTAAAGACTACATACCTATATTATATTTACAATAAATTTTATATCAAGTTTTTGATCAATATTTTACTCATTATTTTTTCCCAACCCTTTAATTTTGTTTGTTTTTTTTTTTTTTTTTTTTTTTTTTTAATGAATGAAAATGAAAAATCTTCTTAATAATTATTTCAAAAATTTCGCATAATTTTGCATTTGGAAAAAAAGAAGAAATAAGAAAAAGAAACAGGAAGAGAGCTTTTTCAAATCATAACTTCTCTTCCATTGCTTTTTTGAATTTGGAAAATTATTTGTTAAATTTTTAACATTTCAAAATAAAAACCAATTCGATTAATTGATCGATTTTTCCACCAATTTTCCGGTTTTTCATAATTATTACAGGTATAAATCGACTTAAATAACAATGGCACATCAGTTGGTAGTCAAAAATATTAACGATAACAATAAACTAATGTATGTTAGGTTTATATTTTTATGGTGTTATATTAAGAGTAAAAAAACAAGTTTGAGACAAATTGAATCAAATTTAAACGAACAAGTTCCGAAATTCTTAAGCCAATTCATACGAATCGAAAAAAAATTTGCATGAGAAATTTTTAGCCAAAAAATATTTTTCGTATTCATAGGACTGATTCAGACGGATAGATTTTCAATAATAACAAATCGTCGATAATTGCAATTTTTTTTTCTTTTTTTTTTTTTTTTTAATTTGAAAAGGAAAAAAGAAGAAAAACCATGTCCGGAAATTAATTTTTCACTATCAATTTTTAAAATTTTTATTTTTCTTAAATCTTTTAAGTATATATATATATATATATATATATATATATATATATATATATATATATATATATATATATATATATATATATATATATATATATCAATAAATGCTACAAATATATATATACATATAATATTTCGACCAAGAACTTTTTTAAAAATTTTTTTCTATAACAAAATTAAAGATAATTTTTAATGACAAATTTTATCATTGTTGTTAATACTATCATTTATTTATTTGTTTGTTTGTTTGCTCATTATTATTATTATTATTATTATTATTATTATTATTATTATTATTATTATTATTATTATTATTATTATTATTACTATTATTATTACTATTACTATTATTATTATTATTATTATTATTATTATTATTATTATTATTATTATTATTATTATTATTATTATTATTATTATTATTATTATTATTATTATTATCATTATTATTGCTATTATTATTATTATTGTTATTATTATTATTATTGTTATTATTATTATTATTATTATTATCATTATTATTATTATTATTATTATTATTATTATTATTATTATTATTATTATTATTATTATTATCATTATTACTATTATTTGTTATTATTATTATCATTATTATTATTATTATTATTATTATTATTATTATTATTGTTATTATTATTATTATTATTATTATCATTATTATTACTACTACTGTTATTATCATTGTCATTATTATTAATCTCTAATATTACTAGTATTACTAACACCGTTATTGTTTAATATTACTGCTATTGATGTTATTATTATTATTATTGGTAGTAGTCACAGAGCAGTAGTAGTAGAACTAAAAGTAATAGTGGTGGAGGTAAGTGGTTGACATCGTCATGGTTGTTGTTGTTGTCAATGGCCTTGTGGTAGTAGTATAGTTGTTAGAAGAGGAGAACATTTGGTATCTGTTAGATAGGAGAGGAGAAATTATTTGCATTATATTTTGCAGCAAGAGAGAAAACCGATTATAATATATTCGAAATAGGGAACGACTAACATTTAAAATAAATATTGTTGAAAAAAAAAAGAAAATAAAAAAAGAAACATTCACTAATTAATTTAATATTAATTGATTACGTTTCAACAACTATTATATAATATAGATAATATCATTTTCGTTTTATTTGATAAATAATGAGAAATAAGAAAAATTTTGAAGAAATTTTTCTCTTTATTTATTTTGCCTATTTTAAATGTTAATCTTTTCCAAATGATCTTGATTAATTTCAATCGTTACTAGTAAATATTACTGTGTAATTCATTTTAAGTATTTTCGAAATTTCAAGAAATGAATTAGCAGATATTAGATGCAATTACTGACAATATAATTAATAGTTTGAATTAAATACAACAATAGCGGCAAATATTATGAATATTATATCAAGAAGTAATCAACGTATAGGAATACGAATTGATAAGATAGTATGATGTACTAAATGATCCGAGGATAAATCTTAATATCATTAAGGTTAAGTTTGATAGCTTGCTACAATTATGGATAGACCAATTATGAAGCCTTAATTATCATTATTTAATATCATAAAATTGTTAGTGTGTTTACTATTATAACCACCAATTTATGTGATACCGTAGTATCATTATTACTTAATGATACTATTTTATATACGCTAATGTTGTAACAGATCATTATGCTGTATGTTTTTAATTTTGAAGATTTCATTTTGATAAGGGTCAAATCAAATTTCTATCATAATAAAGAAGCAAAAAAAAAAAAAAATAAAAATAAAAAAAAAATTCTATTAGTAGTAAGCTAACCTTTTCTCCAAATTTTAAATGTTTAATTTTTTAATTCATTCGTCAAAAAAAAGATAATGAGATTAGAAAGATGTTTATATCAGTGAAAAATTTAAGGTAGATCGTCTAATTTACTAAACCTAATCTTGCCTCAATCATATATAGCATTTCTCTTTTTTTGATTTGAATTTTAAAAATCAATAAACAAACTTCTATTTTTCGTCTTCCTTTTCCTTCTTCGGCATCTTTATATTCTTTTCTTTCAGTAACATTAGGCATACTTCACATTATTCGTTTATTAAATGTTAGAGCTTTCTAAGTTTGCTCAATTCGTAGCAAAAATTAAAACTTAAATTTAAAATGCTTAAATAAATATAATTATCAATATTCTCTATAACTGAAATATCACATACAGAAACTCTATATCAAAGAAAAGAAGAGAGAGAGAGAGAAAAAAAAAAAGGATATAATTGAGGAAATAATTTAATCAAAGAATTTGAAACCGTTTAATATTGAAATTTTATAAACTGATAATGTAAAAAATAACTTTACGAAAAATTACATAGCTCTAATATGTAATTATTATTATAATATCCATAATTGCTGCAAATAATATTTCAGTGAAAGTGAATGTATTTTTTAATAATAAATAAATATTAGGTAAAAATTTGTTGAATATCCAGTTTAGTAAATCTTTTTTTTTTTTCTTTTTTTTTCCTGAATGATATTTGAAAGTGTATATGACCTTCATATTTTATCAATATTAATAGCCTTAATTGGTGTCATTGAACCGTTACCATTATCGATGTATGATTACTATTAGTGCAATAATTATGATTTATACTTTCATTTTCGTCATAATTTTCCCATTATAGATGTAACTTTCGCTATTGTAATAGTTATATTATTAATGCAAGTTTTGTAATTATCAGGATAAATTATCATCATCGTTGTCATTAGGAAAAATGAATAATGATAATAATGATAGTGATGATGAGATTATATGATAATAATGATGATAATGATGATGATGATGATGATAATGTTGATGATGATTGATGATGATGGTGATGATGATGATGATAGTAATAATAATAATGATGATGATTATGATGGTGATAATAATAATAATAATAATGATGATAATGATGAAATTTATAAAAATATGAAAATATAAAAATTTTAAAATATACGATGAATATTTAAGAAAGAAAAATGTTGTAATTTCTGCGTATCAAGATGTATTACACGTGACATTTGAAGCATAATTAGTTGGTGATGATCCCTGCAATGGGCAAATTTTTGCAACATGGAAAGTATTCAGTGAAAGAATGGAAAGGATCAGATTATTGACTTAATTTCAAAATAATATATTTGTCAAAAAAAAAGAAAAAAAAAATTAGTAAATTTTTATAATTGAATGATATAAAATATACGAAAGTTTAACACATGTCATATCGATGAAAAAATAAATCAAAACCTTGAAAGTTTATTCGGAAAACATCATCATAATGAGGATATAGGCATTTTTCCAACCTATGAGGTTAGATTTTTTATTTGTTGATTGTTATGACCTTTCCTGACTGTTTCATCGATATCATGACCTTGACCGTTTCATCCTTCCCTTATTTGTGTATAATTTAGCATTTGCTATGAAAAATTCCTATTCGTATTCATGCTAAGTATCGTAGTGATCAATCATTAAAGTATGACAGTTTTTATAATTATGCTACAATTTCAAAGTTAAAATTTGGAAATGAAAATTTGGGAAAAGGAACAAAAAAAAAAAAAAAAACTTCTATAATTGTTATAGCAATAGCACTTGGAATTCTTATAATGTATCACTTGAAATTTCTCGTAATTGTTTTATGAATTTAAAATGTCAACAAATCTGTGACATACCTTCGAGAGTAAATTAGATGTTAAATAAGCGAAACTTTTAAAATTACGAAAATATGATGATTAAAAATCAATGTTAATTAGTAAATGAAGAGAAGAAGAGAGTGAAAAATTGACAAAATTTCTTATAATACCCATTACTGTTCTTCTTTCTCTCCTTTTCTCTTTCATTCCAGTTGTTTCCTTCTTTCACTTTTAACTCTTTTTTTTCATTTGTTAGAATTAGTAAACAATTTTTGTTTGTCAATAATATCCTTCATTTAATAAGCTAAAATACGTGATAATCAAAAATAATTACGAGAAATTTTCACTTAGAAAATGAAAATTATATGTAAAAGATATTTATATTTCAATTACAAAAAAAAAAAAAAGAAAAAAAAAGAAACGAAAGAAAAATTCGACAATATGTTGTTATTTGAGATGAACAGGTAAAAGGTAATTTGTGTAAATATTTGAAAAGAAAATATCCGATATATGTGCGAAATTTTCATCTGTTATTTGTTACCTCATCAATAGTCATCGTGTCAAATAACAAAAAAACACATTGCAAGCAGGATAGAGCGAAAAGTGTTGAAATATACTTGAAAATTTATATTTCCAGGAAATGACAAGATATTATCGAAAATTTTTTATATCCAAGAAATGTCACATATTTCGAAGAATAGTGAAATATGATAAAAGCTCTATATACCTGAGAAGTGATGGAAGGTTAAGAAAGCTTTAGCGAAGCTATAAAATAACGAAAAAATAAAATTGTTAGATGATGAATGTCATACTAATAAATTAAACGAATAGTTGATTACAATTGTTAATCTAATAATCAATAATGATTAATTGATAATTATAAATCTGAAACGATAATACTTTCTTACATATCGATAAGAAGAAAATTAATAAAAGAACATAAGAACTATAAAATTCCATTAATATTTAATTATTTCATTTTCAGCATTACTATTACATGAAGTTCAACTATAATGTAGGAATGATGTTGAATCAGATATTCAATACAATCAATTGATGACCCAGAAATTATAGTGGACAGAAGTGTGAGGAAAATTAATCAATCATAATTATTGATGATCAGGAAATTGTTTTCAAAATGTGATAAAACAGGATAAGAAATCGATAGTGTTATATATTTGGAAAATTTTGAGCAAATTTAATGGCAATGAAATTTCATGCAATCTTAAAATGATCATTTTGTGGTGAGATTTCTTTTTTTTTTTTTTTTTTTTTTTTTTCCATTAATATAATAATATTTGAGAATTACATTTTCAAATTTCCTCAATAACTTGTTGCTTTGCTTCTTTTATCATATGATAAATTAGCATCAAGTTTGCGAAAAAATCTAAAATGTAAGTACATATGACCTAAATTTGAAAATTTCTTAGTAACAGAAGAGAATTTTTATTGAATGGTGCGATATATTGATGACAGTGTCATCAAAATCATGTTTTGGAAACATATCGAACATTTTGTTAGAATTATTTCATTCTGTAAATTAACGATACTTTAAATCCTTAATCTTTTTTTTTTTTTTTTTTTTTTTTGCAATATGTTTTATGATATCATTTTATTTCAAACATTTTTGCATTAATGCTTTATCTCAGTGAATGATGATCGTTTTTTTTTTTTTTTTTCTTTGTAACAATACTGATGTTAATTAGATGAAAATGTTATTAATTAAATGAATGAAGAGTGGATGAAAAAACAAAAGAAAAGAAAGAAAGAGAAAAAAGAAGAAGATAAAAAGGAAAGGAAAAGTATCATAGAATATTTTATATTATTTGTAGTTTAACATAACATAAAAATATTTCAAATCATAATTTGAAACAATAAACCTAATGTAAAATATAAGTATTTTCAATAATTACTTATAAAAGAATCAAAATATTCCAATAAACAGTTAATTAGATTAGTAAATGAAATGATTACAAAATATTGATACAATTTTAATTTTATTTCTTTATTTGTAATTTTTTCTTTTTCTTTTTTTTTTTTTTTTTTTTTTTTTTTCTTACAAAATTTATGATTGATATTTTAGTAAATAAATACCTATTGGTATATTCATGTATTTATTGAAATATTATCATCTTTTTGTCGATAAACTAGTTCATGTGCTATTGAAGTGGAAATTTTTCATTTAAAACAAAAAAAAAAAAAAACGATGAAATAAAATAAGAAATAAAATGTATTCCCAATTATTACAACATAATAGAACAATTTTGATACTTTGTATGAATTCAAATTAATCTATAAAAGTGAAAATATTAAATAGCAGTAATGAATTGTATCAACCAAAAAAAAAAAAAAAAAAAAAAAAAAAAAAAAAATAAAAAGATGAGAGAAGTCGACATAGATAGATGAATAGATCGATCATTGACCGTGTTCATTTCATTTCATTTCAATTCATATCAAACTCTAAAGAGAAAAAAAAAAAAAAACGATAAAAGATTAGAATATTGTATTTGAATAAAAGGTGTCACAAATATTACCAGGATGTAACATTATTGAATGGGTTGGATAAAGTTTACATCAACATTTGATATGTCAACCATACCGACAAAACCATTATGTCAACTTTGTCGTCCTGTAATTAATCTTTTCTTTTTTCTTTTTTCTTTTTTTTTTTTATTTTTTCATTTATTTATTTTCTCATTTTCAAAAAGTAATCTTTTGTTATATCTATTACGGCAATTATACATTTATATATTTCTCTTTTACAAAACAAAAAAAAGAAAAAGAAAAAAGGGAAAAAAAAAAAGAGAGAGAAAAAGAGAGAGAGGGAAAAAAATTACCTCGAATAAAATCAATTGATTGATTATTTTCAAAAAATTTACTTACGTTAACAGATATGTTTTTTTTTTTTTTTTTTAAATGGGGGAGGGAAAAAAAAAAAAAAAAAAAAGAAAAACTGTTTAAATAAATTTAGTGAAGTTACAATAATTTAAAAATTTTTAATAAATTTGAAAAAGTTAGGAAAAAAAAAGGAAAGAAGAATGAAAAATTGATTGAATGTCATGTGAATTTCATCAAAAAGAAAAAAAACTAAAGGAGAAAAGAGGAAAAGAATTAGTAAATGCATCATTTCAACTTTAAATAGATGTATGAATTCTCAACCAAATGTAATGTTATTTAATAAAGTGAAATGGGGACAAATAATACTTTTGACATTTTTAGAAAAAAATTCCATTGGTGAAGAAGGAAAAAAAAAAAAAAAAAGACATCACAATGTAATAATATTTGTTCAATAATAAATATGAACTGAACTAGTTAAAGCTTAATATTATTTACAATTAATTAAATGATGCTATTAATTTTGCATCTATTTAAATTAATTGCAATTAATTTAATTCATGCAGGATTAATAATGATAAATTTACAAAGGATGAAAATAAATTGAAGGAAATATTCAATTCATTGTTTATTTATTGATCGATTCAGTTAGCAAATATTGGTATCGTATAATAATTATTGAATCATTGAAAGGCATCAATGTCGTGAAGTTTACAATGCATAATTTATATTTATCAAGCTTATATGTAAATGTACATATTTGCATTTATTTCAGAACAAAAAAAAAAAAAAAAAAGTGAGGGAAAACTTTCTTCAAATATTAAAATTTGCTATCAGATTTGTTGAATTTGGAAATTTTCAAGTACTATTATTTGCTAGATTATTCTAAGCTTAGAACATTATTTCAGTATTTTAATTATGAATGTGTTAACTTCGTTAAAATTTAAATTTCATTTTGCTTTGGTTCTATCTAATAAAGTGAAATGGGGACAAATAATACTTTTGACATTTTTAGAAAAAATTCCATTGTTGAAGGAACAGTATTAAACTATTCCATTGAAAAAATCTACCCCAAGCATCCACTATTAATGACATTTGATGAATTTTAAATTTTGCAGAATATTATTCATCAATTAAACAAAAATATTACGAGATTTTCATTAATATAGTAACATGAATGATAGATATGTAATAAAAACATTTCAGCTTGTAGCTTTCTTATTTACAGCCTTCAACAAAATAACTGCGACTATTATTTTTGGGTATTACTTGAAAATTTCTTCCATCATCGATAATTTAAAATGATATCAGCATCTCAAAACAGTCACAGTTAGTGATGGAATCAAATGCACATACGCAATTGTACTTCCCCATGTAAATATTTATAGTTACTGTGTAAAAAATTTGTACATTTCCCGAAAAGTAACATTCCAGCAGTGTAGGCAATACACGTATTTTTTCGAAAGACGAAATGAAGGCGGAGATGATTAGTTGATAGTAGATCAAGAACTGTTGCTAGAAGGGTGAGGAATTTAAAAATATTACTTCGAAATTATCACAAAAGTTTCATTATTCCAAAATCAAATTTAACGGGTCTAAAATAAGAATTCGGATACTCTAAGGAACAAGACCATATCAAGTTAATAAAGAAAAGGATAATGGAAAAAAATATGTATTTCCTTTACAATTGTTAGTTTAAAGAAGATTCTAGTTTGACTTCTAATTTAGTTCCAGTCAATTTCGAGATATATTTGCTTATCTCTTAAAGATTTCAAACTTAATTTCAGCTCATTATTGGCATACACGTGTTAAATCCACCAATTTTGTCTTTTAATCGATGGAATAATAGAACCTAAGTGCTAAGTGCTAACTTTCGGAAAAATGAAGATGAGAAATAAAAGAAGATAAAAGGATTTAAATCGAAATACATGAAAACTTTTAACAATAAATAATGTGAAGAACAGCAGAGTATCGGTCTAATTTCTTCAAATGATATCCAGAAAATGTTCTATCTTCTCTCTATTTCGGACTATGCTCTTCCGGAAAGAGCATCTTTCCTTCGACAATTTTGCCAATATCTTTGAATGATGCCTGTTGCGATCCACGTTTTGCTGGTTTCGGCATTAAAGGACCGGGACGCCAACCAATAAAGGAAACAATTTGGAAACTTGCTGGACATGGAGCATCATCGCGAGAAAACATTGACCTGAAATAATTTTGCTTGACAGACAAACAAGCAACATTCATAAAGGAAGATTTATACAAAAAGAAACATCTCGAAAGCTTCTCTCTCGTAACTAAATTTATACGACATCCTACCTATAAATAGCGTCAGCGGCTATCAGAATATCTCTCCTAAGGTGCATTGATCGATTTCGTAATGCATTCGATTCACCCATACTTTGCAAATCATAGAGCAAAGCAAAGATGTTCGGATAACCAACCTGGAAAAAGCATATTTTGAAAATTAGAAAAAGTAGAAATCAATCTGGAAAAGAATGGCATGCCAATTTCTGGTGCAATTTAACAAGCTTCAGCATTTGGTAAACCTCAGCAATATTATTGGTTCCTCAGTTTGAAATTAGATTATTTTCAATGCCATGAAAACAGAAGTTGATCGACCAGTGATCAGACGTTGTCTTTAAATGGAAAATTACTATTACCGTAAGCTCATCGGTGTCCAATGTGATCATTCCGAAACCAGCCCGACTCATCAGCGACCCGACATCGTCTGCCCGAACAAACGGTGAAATGTGCAAACCAATGCCACCCAACCTCTCCATTTCAGCTAATTGTAAGGCTATCCGAAGTTCGTGTAATGTTTCATTGGCTAGCATAGCACCAATAAGAGGGCAATCAGGACGAAGGATTGATAAACAACGCGAAAACCTGAAATCCTGTAGGATAAATAGCACAGGAGTTCATTGCATTACATTAAAATTTAAATCTGAATTCTACATCACAATCTAGCAATTCAGAAATAAAATCAATGTAAAATAAAACAAAACGATACAAAAACGCGTTGGAATATCAGAGTCATGTTACTTACAACTCTTCCCTTTCCAATAAAAAGTTCATTACTTTGAGGAAATTGATCAGGTAGCACTCTGTGGGGACAAGTAAACCCGTTAATAAATAAATAATGTAAAGATACGTATCAATGTTATGGGATGGTACCTATTATAGCACTAGTAAGTAATAGCAATGTTTGGCATCTTCTTTATCTCAAAAGATTGATAGAACAAACAAACAGAAACCATTTAGCGAGATCATTTATCCAGTGAGCACTAAGACTGGACACTATCAAATCAGCTGACTTTTCCCGGAAAGGTGCCATTGATTCGTCTGCAACGACACCCAAAACAGGCACTTCAGGATCGGCCGCACTTCTACTTCGTCGTATCAGTCCTTCGCTCATATCACATTGAATGATGATACCCACATTTTCCTGTGTATTCATAGGCACTTCAACTACTGGTAAATCCACATTTTATGTCTATATGCAATTCCAACCCTCTTCCATGCAAACTGTTTTATTTTATTCAACCTTTCTCAAAATATTTTCTTACGAATTTCTTATGATGAAATTATGAAAATTTATTACAATGATAAATAAACTATGTGCAGGCCTTCTGCTAGGAACATGATTGTATACCAAAGAAAGATGTCTAAGGCTTTTTTCAAAAAGCTTGTGATGCCAGTAGTTAAATCGTTCCAATAAATTTACGGATTAATCTTTTTCATTTGTCAATACTTATACATCAATCAACATCTTTTCGGATTACTTATTAATTGTTTCTATTCCTTTATCATCTAATTGTTCTTATTCTCAAATTGCGATATGTAATTAGTTGAAACTACTGCGTAACTCATATATCCATTACTTGAATTGAAAATTATGAAGGCCCTGACTTAACATACCATTATCCATCAGACAAAAATGGACAATAGACGATTTATTAAGTTTAAAATCACCTTAATCAAATTCATAGCAACATGTCCATTACCGCATCCGATATCAATGCAAACATCGTTGAATTTTGTTAAATCGAATACCTTATCCGCCACACGATAAGCTATTTCATCCTGAAATCTATTCATCACGAACGCTTTCAATGATTTCAGAATTCTATATACATGAATTGGGAAAGTTCTTTCCCATTGAAACTTCGAAAATTACGAAGCATTGATAAAATTAATTAGAAAAAATTTGTTGTCACTAAATACAAGTGTTCGAGTTTTTTTACATAATTTGTCGACATCCAATCTTTTTTGATTCAGTGAAAGTTATCATGCCTTTCTTCTCACTGCCTATTTAAATCATGTGTAATCTTATACCATTAACAGAATTCTACTTTACATTCATGTCAATCTAAAAACAAAATATCTTACCATAGTCTCTTGAAAATTTCATTCTATTTTATTTCAAAAGGTTAGCAAATGTAAAATAACGATGTAAATTTGTAATAATCAATGGTACAAATTCACGAAAATGTACACTAACATGAAAACTCCTAACTTTGTAGCGTACGACAATTCATTATTCACATTCCGTTACTTATTTCTATCCAATTGCATATTTCCACATGTGATTATATATTTCAGTGTCATATGTTAGTTTCGGTTAGTAAGGGAACATATGACTCCAAAAGTTGATAAGTGAATTTCAAATTTAAACCTTTCAGCAAAGCATTGACCAAAAGAGAATAATTATTAATGTAAGATATTTTTTGTAATATAAAAGTGAAAATTAAATAACTGACTTTGACATACTGACAAACATCATAATCATCCAATTGAGCAGCTCTGTTGCGTTGAATTCTTTTTGCTTCACGATCGAAAATTATGGTACCTTCCGAAATGGTGCATAAATGCTTACCGAATGTTTTCTTTTTAAGGGTGATCTCACCGAAACATCTCCATAAATTTCTCGATAAATTATGCAACAGAGGCAAAACTACATGAGAACAAGGTGGCCAAGATGCCATCCTGAAATCAACCTGTCTTCTGAATTATTATGTCAAAATTTCGTTTTAAATGTGAAGAGAAAAAAGAACAAAAGAATATGCTAATATGGATATTATATTGATTATAATCAAAATCGACTTCTCAAATTTAAAACCACTGCAGGAAATTCCTCATGAACGACCGATCTTCCAGCGTATTCAAACAAAGTATACAGTGCGAACATTCAGATAATATAAGCCATGCTATTTGAAACGATCATATCTAATAATGTTTATTATCCATATTTTACAGGAGAGTTTTAAGAAAAACCCACTTAATCCACTTTACATACCAGCTATATAATTCGAATAGAATATACATTCAACAAGAGAAATTAAGAAAAAAATTTGAAAATATGTGTACAGATAAACATAAATCATTATATGATTACCCAGCCGATCATTTCACTTTGATACCTCAGAAATAAGAATAAAATAAACAGTAAAAGAAAGTCTATTCCATTGACCTAAAAACTGATACGGTAAAAATTAGAGGAATAGGAGAGATGAAATACCAGTTTTGTGCATCCAAACTCTAAAAAGCATAGCAATCTAATAGTATTATACCTTTGAAATATCGACAAGGTTTAATGTTCTCATTACAAACAACACGATAATTCCATTATTATGGATAACATTCCTATTTAACTGCAGAAATACTATTACCTATTTAATTTATGTAATTCATTTAATGATTTCAACCTTACGTTTTATTTCCTTTTATCATTTATGACGAGGTGTGTTCAGCTTATCGCTTAGGTTGTCAAGGGAGAGAAAGTAAAAAGTTGGGAATTTGTAGATGCGCTTCTTTACTGATCGATCTATTCATAAAGTCTTAGAAGCTGAGTATTATAAATTCATGCAAACTTTTGTCAACAACCATTTTTGAGTAACTACAGTTTCCTTAATATTCAAATCCTCCTACTATTTCTTCCATTATTTTGACTCGTCCTAAAATTTTGCGCCTTTTGATCTAGCCTTAAAACTATTAAGACGAACTTGAGTATATGCTAATACAGCACAAGTAATTCCCCATGACCCAAGAAATCATTTAAATTAGACAAAAGAGCCAAAAAAGATTCACATAATTTTGTGTTTTTTCAGATTGCTATCAGTATAATAATCATGTATCAATATATAAAATATGGCTATGTGAAAGCAATGAAGCATTGTTGAACTGACAATTGTCGAGGGATAGGTGTTCCAGCATATTTCGATTCCAACAAGAATACAACATCTAAAAGTCTACAACGTTTATATTGATTTTTTAAATGTTCATAACACAAACAGTTCTATGTAGATATCAATATTTTGATGCTCGTCATAATCTAGTCAGTATCTATCTGTCTCGCAATTTATACATTTAGAGCAAGTAAACAAGCCAAGTTCCATTCTTCACTAGATTTTCTTAATAGCTGATGTTTGCCAGAAAAATATATCAAACATTTGTGTAATTCTCCGCTTTCACTTATAGCATCAGATTCAGGCTACGTAGGAAATTACGGAAGAAAGGCAAAATTTGGTTAAAGAACATACCGTAAGATTATCGACAATAGTGATACAGCACCAGCAGACCTGTAAATTTGAATCACATTTGATTTATGTCTACAAAGAATTAAATAATTTTGCATTTCGATACATTTCATTAACACCAAGAAAAACATATTGCAAATATTTCTACGATAATGAAATCTATCAGTATTATATCATTGGATTCAAACAATAAGGAAAAAATAAAAGATTTACTTTGGCGTGGTTGTTACTCCATCCGTGAAAAACCAATCACTATTGAACGGCAAACCAGCAAACAGCAAGTAAGGCAATGTATAAAAGTACCAACTGTAAAACTGATAATGCAATGACCGGGCAACACATATACCGATCAAATTTGCTGTGAACAAAGCTATAAGCATTTCTGAAAATTCATCAACTGCTTCAAAAAATAATGATTGATCTAATCTAACTTAAAAATTAGCATCATCCACTAAACCACAAATACCGAACTGGATATCTAACAAAATATCACTACACTGATATAGAAGCTTTTTCTTAATACAATGATATAGAGATTGAACAACAGAAAGAGTTATTCACGTTTTTTAGAATTAAAATGGAACAAAACAAAAAGGAATACATACCATTAGTGCTCAACAACAATTTACCACAGCTCACTGATAATATATGCATATATCCTCCATATCGCCTGAAACCTTATACTTTCCTTATTTTATGATTTAAAAAAAAATTTCTGCACCACTCTAAATCCTTTGCTTATGCAGTCAGGTTATGGAGACAATCTGATAATGGCTATTTCACCCTCTCATATATATATAACGTACTGAGAAAACTTAATTATTCGTTATATTTATGACATTTTATATTTGCTCAAGTTATAGACGCAAATATCTTGCAACAAAATGAAAAAGTACAACTGCACCAACAGACATAGATCTCTAGAATCTGGAAAAGAATTCTGCTAGGCGAAAAAAATCAACGCCTAACTTGGTAACAACTAAGTCAAGCGATGATTCTATTTTGGTAAAAACTAAAGCTGAATGACATAAATAATACCTAAACCATAAGTGTCCGGCAAGGAAAAGCAGAACAATGTGAGCAGCCAATAATAATATGTGAAATCGATAATCCAAAAATATCGCTTCTGATAAAAACCGCCAATTCACTGTCCATTTGAACAGAAAAACTCTACCCAAGTCGAACGATCTTTGTACGTATGAAAATGGATCATACAGTAAGAATGGAAGTGCTACGACAATCTATAAATCTAACATATAATTACAAAATGAAGATAAAGGAAGTGCTGCAAAGTCTTCAGAATATCAAAATTATTACTATTTCAACAATCTCATCCTTGATGATATCAGCGCTTAATTTTTTTCACTGTGGTTTTCGGATAAGAGCAATACGTTAATTTGAAGCGTTCTTTGGTTACAAACAGTAAAATTCCTATCTGCAAACACAGAGTTAACACATCTTTCATTCCTTCCTATCTCATTTTCTCAGGTATCAGAACGCATGCAAGAGAAAAAACTGTGCAAAAAATATACATTACTCCTATGTGTGTTAACTCGTTTACCTGAACCATAGCGCATAATACAATTGTTTTGAACGTATTCCAATAACCAGTATTCAAAAGGAGGATAAACAGAAGTGCTGGAGAAAACAATAATGTATTCATTTTCACTGACACAGCCAAACTGAAAACACTGCTAAGTTAAATGTGATTTGAATGAAAATTTTTGCAACCTCTCAAACTTTCAAAATCAAATTAATTTATAACTAATACAACAAAAGACAGAACCTGTAAAATATGGAGCCAATTCGAAAATGATGGCCAATCCACAAATTGACAGCCAGATAAAAAAACAACATTGCAACAGGATCATTGAATAATCGAAGAAGATAGATGGAATGAATCCGATACGATATACAGCATAATATAATGAGCACAAACGGAGGTAACTAAAAAAGAAAAAACGACCCTATTCACAACAATGCTGAATTAATTCACTTATTTCAAAAAAAAAGTGAAATTTCGAAAATTTCAAAGTGAACTAATGTATGCGAATGTTATGCAACTGTAAGGCTAATTAGATGTAAAACATTTATCAACCAGTAATTCGAATGTTGTGAAAGAAACAAATTTCATGATTGCTTTTTGATTTTAGTTCAGTAAATCGCTGTTACAAACAAAATAATTCAAACTGTTCTCCTTAAATCAGCATGAGCTGTATTGCAAAAAAAGGAAAATTTGAAACAATAATTCCATTCTCAAACAATAATGTGAAATCGGTCCAAAACTTACCCTATAACTCATATAGTATATACGGAAAACTAATAATAAGCTTGTCAAATACAGAAACTCGAAAATATATTGCGCCGTACGGATATCTTTTCCAGCGTTAGTGATACGTGAAAGAACTAAATAAAACCAAATATGTCCAGCAGGATACCTATAAATCATCCAATCAGGTTCATTTAATGATTTAAAAGATATATCCTTCTATTCATCTCGCTGTAAACATTTTTCGCAAATTATCAACTCGTTAGTTCATAGAGTAGATGTTCATAAGTACTATTCACTTGTTTTATCGCTGTGCAACGTATCAAAGAATTCGCCTACATTTCCGAGATAGCCATACACCAAAAGCATTTAAACAACTGAAGATCAATTATGCCAATCTTGTTGTCATCAAAACTTTCAAGTTACCATCCTATAGTTCTTTACGAATTACATACTAAACGTGAAATTACTTAAAGAAAAACAAAAAATTGAGATAAATCAAAAATTAACTAACACAACAGGACCGGTATCACCTTCAATTTTCGAGTAATTACGAATCCCTTGTTCGTAGCAGCTCACTTGCTGTATGTAAGTAGACCAGTCTATTTCCGTATCTGCAAACGTCACTTTTTTTATTAGAAGAATAAATCATTCAGAAAAACAGTCTAATTGATGACAGATCTTTTAGAATACGAAAACAAAAAACTCACATGGTACTTTCTGGATAACCAACGTGCATAAAACTGCATCAAATACCCAGAAAAATACGGCAAATATTTTGAAATTTACTGGATTGATATGAAATAAAAATGTGATTAACGAAGACATTTTCTGAAATGGAGGACAAGCCATATTAGCTCTTACTATGACAATGAATTAGCAAGGAAAAATTATTGAAAGACGAAATATTAAAGTCGCGCATCACAACAAATGGTACCGAGAACTTCAGGAAATCCAACTAGAGATAAGAAACAAATTATTTTATGAAACAATACTGTCTTTAAAGTGAAATTAAATAACAACCTTACTCATACTATTAACCAATATTAACAATGATGGCTGTACCATGTGTCAGCATTATTAAATCCGCAATGTCCATAACCTTCAAAACCGCTACCAGTTTTGAGACTTCCACATACCGTTCATAAACATCCCGAAATATAACATGGTCTCTATAACGTCTGCAACATCCCACATTTCAGAAAACTACCCGTGAAGTGCATAACTTTCAGCTGTCAGATAATGTTTTCGTAGTTCGGTTGCTTATTCATTCCCTTCCATATTTCACCGGTACATCAAACGGAAGAAAACAAACTTCTCCGGCAAGAAAAGTTTCTGTGAAACATTTCACAAAACTCAGATTCTAATTAACTTTGATGTCAGACAAATATGCTGCAAAAACCAGCCGGGTGGTATTACAAACTAATTTTTATAAACTGTCATTTTAAAACTATATAAAAGAGAGGGAGAAGTATATGCGAATATGATATATAACATGTGAACTGGACAAGGAATTCTCTTTCATGACTTTATTCCCTTTATTGGAATAAATTGAATCTAATTAAAATTCTTGAATTAAACAGTGCATAAACAATTCAAATACCATACGTCAATACAATTACTCGCACAAAATTCTTTGACGAAATCCCAGAAAAATTCATTCAGGAATCCGAATAAACAACCTGTCACAAAAATTCACCAAAATGTTATTAACCATTTACCATCTTTTCCGGACATCTTCCTTCACAATGAACTTTACTATCCTACTATAGCCCTCATCATTCACTTACAAGAATTACTGCTCAAAAATTTTTAGTTTTACAACTTTCTTTCAATTTGTTTAAGCATTCTATCAATCTAGAAGCAATGGAATTATCTTTCTACAAATGAGGAAGCTGTTAATTCATGAAATTTACCTAACATATATGAAAAGAAATACCAGTAAATGATGCCTTGAGTTCGTCTCTTTTCCAGATCTTCGTTTCTTTTTTAGAAATTAAAATTTCGAGAATTTCAAAGTACCTTTGTAATTCTTACCTATCCTTTCTCAAGGCAACTCTTATCAGGAAAATGTCATCACTATGATCAGGATTAGAAACTGCCATATTTGCACATTACTATCATTTCTAAGCATTCTCAAACTTGCCATACAACTTCAAGTTTCACTGTAATACAGAGATATTTACTTTAACCAAGCATGCGTTGACATAGTGTTTTGTGAATCCCACTAATACTATTAGTATTTCGCACACTCCACGCCTTCTGCAATAGGAATTCTTTTCTCGACTTGAATCTTCATCACTTCCATATTATCTTGCCTGCAACAATACATTATATTTTCAAATTATCATCAATATCCTTGATCCACTTACCTTAAGGAAGGAGAAGTGAGATCAGCAACACATTACTCGAACAGGTCTCATTCTGTCATTCATAAAGTAATCCGAGCAAAATAGATGGAATAAAAACTATCCAATTTAGAACCCTTCTGATGCAACCAAGATAACTTTAAAGCACTTATTCGGTACGATCATTTACAAAAGATAACAAAACTGACAAACTAAACACGGCTAAACTTTGTGGGTTATAAATAACGCTATCATATAAGTGATAAAACAAAAAACCTGACAACTCACATGTACCAGCTTATAATACATAATAAGAGCTTACAATAGGTATGATAACAGCTTACAATAATTTTACAATATGCAACAATAACTGACAACAGACAATAATCTCTATACTACTCAGCCAATAATATTTATTACATCTATTAATAACTAACACCAATAAATAATGACTTATAGTTTGATGTGAAGAAAGAATATAAACGAAATAACTAATCTTAGAAAAATGGATGATATATTTGGAAGTTTAAATTGATGATTACGAAAATCAACGACAAAGAAACTATCTGATCATTTCCTTCCACTTCATACTTCCAACTTTTACATCAATTATCGATGCAACAAAATCAACAAGATAATTCCATAGTAAATACATATAAAAAAGAAAAAAAAAAACAATTTATCCCAACGAATCAATCAAAACCATCGGTTCCCCATTGTGAGACGTTACAATTGCATTCAAAACTAATATAGCTAATTTGTAATGAATTATTAGTGGTTCAATTTCAATTTCTCATACTACCGTGCTATTTTGTCACTTACTTGTAATCTCTACTATTTTACATTATAAAAGTAAAACACTCTTTTTTTTTATGTCCTTTCCATCTTTTACACGTAACGTATAAAGACAAATCATACTATTTTTTGATTTCTCTAACATACTACCGGGCGTTTCAGACATGTAATATTTTTTGACGTTGAAATTTGAATTACGAGAAGAAATTGAATTTTATAAAAAAAAAAAAACTCATACATTAATTCTTTATTTTAACATTTTATCATAATATTATGATAATTTGAAATTTAAAAACAATTTTAAAAAATTTCGATTTATTTTATCATAGATTTTCAAATTACTGATGAAATTAAAATTTACTGATGAAATTAAAAAACTGATGAAATTAAAAAGAAATTAAAATTTACTGATGAAAATTTTTCAAATTACTGATGAAATTAAAAAATTACAATTTCATCAGTAATTTGAAAATCTGTAAAATAAATCAAACTTTTATTGTCAGTAAATTAATGCATATTACTCCAGCAGTACTTTAAAATTGAAATTTATTTGTACTTTAAAATTTATTTTTCGAAATTGAATGAATTTCGAAGCATTCGCTTAATCATTAGAAACAACACAAACTAACTAAGTTAGATTACTCATCATAAATTTAGTATATTAGGAATATTCTAAACCAATATCAATATAATTAATTTATGTATAATTTAAGCAATATCAATAAAATTTATTTTTAAGTATGATTTATCGTTTACAAATATTAGCATTAAATTTAGTGAAATTTTTACTTTTTCAGATCCTACTCAAAATCAAAGTGATGGAAATCAAATAATCACCATCAATATATATATATATATGTACATATAATTGCAAATATTTTAAAGATATCAACAATTTTATGCGTATTTTTTAAAAATTTTAATTTAAAAAAAAATTCCATTAAATTTATATTAAAATCTCATATATTCTTTACTACGCAAAATTATATCGCATATTGTTCTAAATGTATTTTGATTTAAGGAATAGTGATAATCATATGAAGGAATTTGAAAACAAGTTCCGGAATACTAAAATCCGGTTAAAAAAAGATTCGTATCATTCGCTTTTTCATCATTTCGAAAAGTTTGCCATATGCTAAACAATTCAAATAGTTCATGCATCCTTTTAAGAACATTGTTAATATTTGTATAAACACTTAACTCCTTTTTGCATCCATGTAATTTCACGTGTTACGCTTATTTTCACTTTTCATAGCTAATATAACAAATGCCAAATGAAAGGAGAATTAATTGGATTATCAACAAAGCATCATCTATCATTTGTGTATGCATAATTAAATAATGTAAAATAAAAAGAAAATTAGTAATCTATTTAAATTAATTAAGTTTCAGATTACAGATGAAATAAATTAAATGAAATGAATAGATTAATTTTTATTTATTTTAAATTGTGTGAAAACTCAGAAATTTCAAAATATTATAATCACTTATTATTATAATTAATATGACAAAATAAGACAACAAGTTTTATGAATAGAAATGTTGTCAACAAATTATATCAAATATTATTGAGATAAATAAATAAATATATTAAATAAATAAATATATACATGTATAGATTAGCGTTTATTAATGAATTTAAAAAAGTTTAAATTTATGAAGCTAATTGTTTGATAATTATTATTTTTTAAAAAATCAACAAATTGGCTGTATACAAAACAAGCAAATCATATTATGCTGAAATTAATTGACTACTTTTAATTAATGCTTGAATACTGACTTGGCTATCTTTTTACTTATTTTTTTTCTATTTTACTACAGTACGAATATAAATTGTTATGAAAATATTTCATAGCAATTTTTTTTTTGTTTTTTTTTTTTTTTTTGATCAAAATTAATTAATATATTTGGAGGATTTAGCTTTTTCTCATCACATCAATATAAAATATATTCCAAAAAAAAAAAGGATTAATGATTATCCTAAATATTATGAATATATCATTAGGATCGATCTGTTACGGCTAATGATATACTTAATAAACAGTCTAAACTAATAGTTGAATATTGACATCATCTCATTTAGCATCATTTCCTCAATTTATCATCTGAAAAAGGATGGAACAAGTGGAAAAGGAAAAAAAAAAAAAAAACAAGCAAATGATTGAATCGACTTTCTGAGGTAATTTAATCGAATAGATTTTAGAAAAAATTCCACCAATCAGTTGAATCCTACCCATTTTATAGAATTTAGATATAAATTGTATTTGCTTCTTCTTATTCTAATTTTAACATTGGCATTAAATTATATTTTCCCTTTTTCCTCATTTCATAATTAACATAATCCGTTAGATGGATGTTTAGGAATTAATTCTTTTTATTTATTTATTTTTTTTTCTTTTCCCATGCTGATTATAATCATTGTTAATTTCTTCGCAAAAATATTTGAGTGAAAAATTAATTATTGATATGAAATAACTTTCAAATGCTTATACAAAGTAACAGGATTGAAAAGAAATAAATACTTCTTGAAGTATTTTCACAAATTTAAGATGGAGTAGTGCTAGAATTGTAAATAAGCTTTAACCTTATTTTGCGATTATCTTTGCATATTTCTTAAAATCATCTATCATTTAGGATATTTTTTAGCATGCTAAGAAGTATTTATCACATAATTTTATTCCTTTTCCCATCTTACCTCGGAATCTTTTGTTAGCTTTATTGCAGTGATTATATTATAATTTGTAGTTTATCTATTTTTATTGTATAGCAATTCAACTAGCTTGATTAAAATCATCAATAAAATTAGTCTAACAAAGAAAAAAAAAAAACTTAAAATTGCAATTTAATTTCTCCTTTCTATTTGAAATAAGAGTAAATAATGAATTTCTGAAATTGTTGTCCATTAATTTTTTTGTCTTAAAAATATTTTCCTTCCTGTATTTTCTTATCTGATACTTTACCACCTTTTTTTTTTTTTTTTTTTTTTTTTTGTATTAATTCATTTCAACACATTTCATATTCTTTTTAATAATCGGAAATCAATTAATAAATTCCATACATTTTTGTTTTTTTTGCAGTAATTTCAACAACTAATACAGTCATTATCAATAATGTTTGGCTATGTTTATGATGATATCATGCAATTGCATGCAAATCCATATGATCCAAAGGGAAAAACCCAAGAACGACCAGAACGAACTGTCCTAATTCATTCTAGGCTACAAAATGATGGTTTACTTGAAGATGCCATAAACGTTTGTTATCTCAATGAATTTTTAATTTCAAAAATTGATAAAATCTAAGAATTTGAATAATTCAAAGTTAAAAAAAATAAAAATCTAAAGTTATCTGGTAATTTTTTTAAAGAGCCAATGATTGATATTTTTAAATAAGCTACTAACTTTTATTTTCTGTACAATTCAAATAAATGTCAAATAAACCATGTTACAATGTTCATAAAAAAAAAAAAAAAAAAAAAAAAAAGCACAAAAAATAACTTCAGAAGTTTTTTTGTTTTTGAAAAAAATCAATCAATCAATCAATAATTTCATCTCTTATTCATTCTATTACAATTTAATTTATTAAAGATAAAAATTCGAGCAGCAGAAGACTGGGAACTTCGCTTAAATCATCCTCAGAAATTGATCAAAGAACTTGAAGAAATGAGAACGGTGGAAGAATTGGAAAAATATTGCAAAGGACATGAATTACTTTGGTTATGTCCTGATAGTATACGTATTGCTCGATTTGTTGTTGGTGGTGTCATCGATTTTGTACGAGCCAATATTCATGGCCGGTTTGTTTTATAGCCTAACAATATTATTGTCCAAAAATATTCTCTATCATTTAACTATTCATTTTTTTTTTTTTTTTTTGTTAAAAAACAAATATTTGATTAATTTTGTTTATTTATTTATGCATGAACAATGTGTATCCTATGAAGTTATCGTATTTGTTTATTTATACTTTCAGTTCATATTATTTCCTTTATTTATTTGTTTACATTAACTAAGACAATGTGTACATATATTTTGTTTGCTTATATTTAAAATTTAAATGGATTAGTTATTTGTTCAACTTTAGAAAGTATATCATACAAAATTAAAGATAAATATATGCAACATGGATATGTTTTTATTTGTATGCCTATTTTACTTTGATAAATCAATAAATTATCGATCATAAAGATTATCAGTTGCTATGATGAATGAGAAGTTTTCAGGATTGGCAATGGTTTTGCAATTGTACGACCACCAGGTCATCATTCATATGGAGAATTACCACAAGGATTTTGTATCTTCAATAATATCGCAATTAGTGCTAAATATGCTGTTGAAAAGTGTAACATCAATAAGATAAGATTTTCAAACAAATTTTATTAATGAAAAAAAAAAAAAATTGGTCAATTTGAGAAGACCAATCAAAATTAAAAAACTCAAATTTTACCGTAATTTTAATTAAATTACCATAGAGTTTATCTTGCACTACACTAAATTTTGAACAGAGCATTGAAACAATTAAACAACAAAATTTGAGAAGTTAGAAAAGAAAGATTTACTAACAATAAGGCTTACAAAGTTAAAAATACTAAGCTATGCCTATTTAAAAACAAAAAAAAAAGAGTAAAAATCTAAGATTAGATGAGTTAATTAGGTGTAATTAACATGATTTATTGAAAAAAATAAAATAAATGTCTTGCAGATACTTGTAGTAGATTTGGATTATCATTGTGGCAACGGACTGTATCATTCATTTAAAGGCGATAATCGATTTTTGTACATTAATTTTCACGCTTATCATTATGGAGCCTTTTGGCCATATGAGGAAGAATATGACTACGATAACAAATATGGTAATCATACGAGTAGTACGGTAGTTTTAAAGTGAATAAATATTTTACAGTAATGAAATTATTCATACAATTGTATACATTACTTCATTAGTGTAAATGAAAAAATAATTAAATAAATTGGATTCATACAATAATACGTAAATCTTGATTAATATGAACGTGTAACAATGATACGTAAAGACAATAAATGCATGGTTATAATATATGTTAATTTATTTTGATTATGTTTATCGCTTTCAAATTTTCAACAAATATTGTTTCATATTTTGCAACAATTTAATTAGATTAATTTCAAAAAAAAAAAAAAAGAAAACTATGGTAATCATTGAATTTCAAATTTTTACATGTAATTTAGCTTAGTAATATTAACAGATAATATCGTATCAATTCCACTGAATAGTGCGATGAACACGGAAGGTGATTACATTGCTGCACTACGACATCTTGTGATACCTATTGCCCAAGAATATCAGCCGGAGTTAATAATTGTAGCGCTTGGATTTGATAGCGCCTACTATGATGACTTATTAGAACATGGACAAGGCATAAAAGCTCATGGGTTTGTTTGATTTATTTTCACAAATTTTTTTGCATTTTTAATAACAAAAATTAAAAATTCACTGATAGTAATGATTTAGAAGAAAATCGAATGACGAAGAATTCCGAAATATGTCGAATAGATGAAAGTTGTATCATCTATAAATTTTGTTTTAATTTTTATCAGAAAAAGAAAAAAACTTGCTTAATTCGTTGTAGTAAGAGTATTATGGAAGAAAAAAATATTGTAGATATGGTCATATAATGAAAATTTTGGATAATTTATGGCCTAATAAAGTTTTGGCTATTTTGGAAGGTGGTTATTTTTCCGGAAGTTACACTGAATGTGCTGCTATGACTGTACGAGGTTTACGAGTATGTATTAATTTCTCATTAAAATATTCATCAATATAAATTTTACAATTTATAGTAAAATTAGGGGACGAAAGTAAAATGAATATTATAAAAGAAAAAAAAAAAATTTGTGAATGAATGATATTCTTTGTAGTCATTAGTACTGATTGATCACTTATCATACTGAGATAACCTGTGTAATTGATAATCGATCATATCTGGCATGCAGAAATACAGCAAATTATAGTAGGCAGTGTATCCTCTTGAAAATATGATATGATCCATCTTAATGGATATGGTAATATGAGTAATTGGAAAATCTTCAATTTTTATATTTTATTGGTGTATCTTTTTTCATGCTTCACATTTAGAATTAAATTTGTTCCAATTTCTGATGTAATTGAAATGAAAAAAAAGAAAGACTTAAAATTAAATGCAAAATATATGTTCATATTTTTATAGCATTTTGTTCCTTTTAATTTATATCAATAATTTCGGTATAGCAATCAATAATTCTCAATATATATATATATATATATACCTAAAATTTACAAGCAATAATTCTATATTATTGAATTTTTTTAGATATTTAAAATAAAAATTACAGAGAATGAAATTACCAAAATTAGAACATCCCAAACAAATTAATGCATGTATGGCAGAAACATTATGGAATAGTTTATGTTATCATGCAAAACGTTGGAAAAATATTGCGGAACATTTGGATAAATTGCAAGATATGCAGGTTTCATTTCTGTTATCAATGATTAAATTTTACAAAATATTGAAATAAATAGTAGCTTATGTTTTGTTTGAATTGAAATTCTTAAATGAATGAAGAAAAGAAAAGAGGAAATTTTAGTTGAATCTTAAACATTTTTTCATAACTAACTTAATTTTTATGTAATAAATCTTTTTTCAAATTTAACTCTTATCTAATAGATAATTGAATGATAAATGATTTTAAGTACTCTTTTTTTTATCAGCATTTTGTAAGTTGATTAATTTTAAGAGCTGATCAATCAACTCATATTTGATTTTTTTTTTTTTTTTTTTTTTTTTTTTCATTAATAAATTAAAAAGGAAAGGAATATTTGCCAGTTACATTCATCCTCCTCTTATAATTACAATCAATTGATTTCTATCAAATGATAATTAATCAAATATTTTGGGAATAATTATAGGTTAAAAATGGATTTCCAAAGTATACACCATCAACTATCAAAATTTTTGTTGGTGATAATTTTCGTAAATTATGGAATGAGGTACAAGAATTAAAGGTAGCACGAACACGTGATTGGATACCTGGAATGTCTGATGAAGATGTATGCATTGCTAATGAAAAAATTAATGATTACATAAAGGTAATAATGATAATTTAATTGTCTCATTATTGTTGAATAAATATTACGATAATAATCAGTGGTACATTACGGTAACGAAACAATTTCTTGTAATAATTCATTTTTTTTTTTTTTTTTTTTTTTTTGATTATTATTATTTTAAAGCAATATGAATACGATATTCCAACCGATGAATTAACAGAGGATGAATTTCTCAAGCAATTATTATGGTATTCTGAACGACGTGGTGAAGCATTCCTGAAATCAATTCCAACAACATTATTCTTCTATAATAGTATGCAAGAATGTATGAAAAATGAGAATGGGATTTATTTAATTATCGATATGTATGCATATCGTGATGCTGCTCATCGATATCGTGCTGTGCAAAAAAAACATCAAATATGATAATTTTGCTGAAGAAATGATTGAAAAATTGAATTTATAATAAATATAGTAGATGTACTAATTATAATAATATTAGTAAAAATGTTTAGATAATTAAAATGACAATAATGATAGTGGTTGTGGTACTAATTGTAATAATAAATATATAATTATTGTTTGTGATATTAAAAGAAAAAAAAAAAAAAAGTGCTGAAAAAAGTATCATCAAATGTTTAAATGATACTGAAGCTGATATTTAAAATGATATTTAATAGAGTAATGAACAAATAAATTGTATCGCTTAACAAATAAACTTCAAATTTTGTAAATTGTAATTGAAATTTTCTTCATTTAAACTTACGAACACTTCATAATACATCGATCAGTTGAAATACTATGATGATAGGACAACTTGGAAATTTGAACCTTACGATCGAAAAATGTCCATTGACATTTTTCAGAAATCTCAGACAATATTTCAGAAATTGTTCGAATTAACCAAATAAATTCAGTAAATAATTCAGCTTAGTTTGAAAGTTTTCATTTTTCATGCTTTAAAAAATTAGCATGAAAATCTGCTCATTCAAAGCAATCGCTAATTGCTCATAGCGTCATATTTACACTTACCAAATTACAATTTCATTAATTTTAATATTAACTTAAAAGTTTACAATTAATAAATGGACTAATTGAACATTTATTTAATTGAACAACCTATAGATGACGATTTTTGGTTACGACGAAACTAATATTAAGTGCTTCATTACAAAATTTTCCACCAATTAGTATCATTAAATTTTGTTTATATTACATAGAATCATTATTAAACAACGATTCATAAAGTGTTATAAAAGAATTTGTTCTCATATAACCAAAAAATGAAACAGTTATTTTATTAGCTAAAATTCGAAAAATTTTCCATACTTACAAATAAATATTCCATCAATTGATTTTTTGTACAATCAAAAATTAAAAAATCAAAAAACAAAAAATGAAAAAAAAAAGTTAAAAAGCAATAAATACAAATTAATTGTAATATTATCATAGCTTCTAGAAGTATTTCAATATTTTAAACTTTTAAAAAGATTAAAACTTTCAAAACATACTGTTATGCTATCGTTGAAATTTTCAAAAACGACAGCTTCTAAAAGTATTCCACCGATATCTGCGAAATTCTCGAAAATAATACTTGTCAAAAAACACCATTAAAGTTTCTAGAATCCATTGCAATTGTAGTAAAATGATCGATTGTTCATCAATTTTTCTCTATTTTTTTCGTTTCATTACTCTTGTTTATCGTATTCATTGCTCTAATTAAAAAGAAAAGAAAAAGATAATGACAAATTGATTTACCATAAATTAAAATTAGTCCCGCAATTTCACCCATGTACATTTTCTTTTTCTATTTATTTTTTTAAGTAGGACAAAAATTGAAAAAAGAAAAAAAAAAATGTCGTACTGTCTTTTTCTTTCTCTCTGTTGTTTGTTTATTTGTTTACTCGTTTGTTTATTTTTCAATTTCCATATTCATTTATCTTTTTCTATTTTATTTTTTTAAATATTTTTAGTAATTATTGATAATTCACAATTTTAGTTTGTCTCAATATCAAACCATTATTTTAGTAATTTTATGCTGAGTTGTAACATTTTGGAATTTGATGAAAATATATGCAGATGAAGTATTTTATTTTTGATTGATGATTTCCAAAAATTTCATTGATAAATTTTTGATATACAAAGTATGTAAAAAAGAAAATGATACGATTTTACAACATCGTTGACCTGAATTAAAAACGTAATTTTAGTAAATGATACCACTGTAATCATTGAATTTGTTAAAACTTCATTTAAACGAAAAGAGAGAAAATTTCCGAATATCATTTTTAACCATTTCTGATAATATTTTTCCAATTCTTTTTTGCTAAAAGATTTTCTATTGCTATACGAAAATTAAAGAATAAAAAATGAAACAAAATAAATGAACCGAAAATAAATCATTCTGTCATACATTGACCTAAATTAAATTTTAACATTATCTACAACATTTTTTTTTTTTTCTTTTGATTAAACTCATTCTACGATTAATTTTTCAAAAATTTTTCGAGAAGTTTCAGTTTTTTTTCTTGCTTTTTATTTTATTTGAAATAATTTATAGTTTACAATAATTTTCATTAATTTAACATAAAAATGTCCTACTTTTGTAGTTGAGCAAGGAAAAAAAAAAAAAAAAAAAAAAAAAAAGAAGAAATAATACAATTTTATTCATCTTATACTTTTTTTTTCTCACACCATATAATTATCCCTTGAAACTTGTTTTAATGATAGCAAAATTATGATGTAAAATAAAGTTTACTATTAATAAAAAGTTATTCATTCTTACAGCAGGTTATTAATTTTTGTATTTAAAGATGATACTTTTTCACATAATAAAACTATTATTATCCATATTCCAATCTTTATCATCTTACTGTTCAATTATTTGATTTATTTTTGCTAATGCAATCTTTATCATCAATGTTTATCATCAATGTTATCACTAATGTTATCCAATCCTTTTGATTTATTTCTGTTAAATGCGAAAATATTTTGGTCTAATTTTTTTTTTTTTTTTCTGCTCTTTCTTACATTTTTTTAGTATTTGTTAATTTTATTTTCAATTTAACTATTCGATAATCTAAAAATTACTAAATAGTAACTAAAAATTGAACTGTACTTTTTAAATTTTTTTTTTTTATTTAATTATAATAAATTTCAAAATTTCATTGTGATTTTGTCATTAACAGAAAAATCAAAATATTTGCTATATTTAAAAAATTGAAATTTAATTTAACAATGAGATATTTTCATGCCAACATGATTTAGAATTCATTTATGTTGCAGAATTATTTCCAATCTTTTATATTCAAATTAAAGGCTTTCGATTATATTTCATCAGTTTGATTTTATTTATCATATTTAACAATATTATTTCGCAAATGTATTTCCTTTCTTAGTAGCACAAATTAATTTTTGTTCTTATTGTAGATATTTAATGATATTAATTAACGTTGTACAATGATATTTGAAATATTATACTTCATAGATTGACTTGAAATTGAAAGATTATCGCAATGATATATGGTTATTAAGAATAATTTGTCGATTAACACTATAAATTTTTTTCGGATATATGATAATGCATTGCTAGAATTAATGATTTATTAAATTAATTAATATGTTTATTTGCTAGAATAGTTACTATTAGACTATTTTTCGTTTTATTTATCTTCTCTACAAATTAATTAATACATTTATTCATTTAATTTGCATTATATTTATAGTCGTATTTAATGCAAATAATATTTGATCATTGTTATGAAGAATTCTTTTTTTTTTTCGTATGTTTTCTTGAAGATGATAAAGTCCTCTTTGATCATGTATCACAGATAAATAGCTTAAATAAAAGTTTTATTGATTGGCAAAGGATATGATATCATTGGATGCTATGAGACAATTATCAGGTAATAAATATGATTAGGTAGAGTTAATATCAGGTACCGAACAAATAGAATCTTTAGCAACTGATCCAATGATTCCCTAATAATCGTAGTAATTCGGTAAAAAAGAAGCTGAGCAGCATTGCTATCCGGTAGAGTTTGTAGTATGTGGAAATGTTGGTAAGCTACAGAAGCAGTGGTATGATTTTAACCTAAAAATATTTATGGAGTGAGAGTGTTTACAACAGGTACATTGTATTGTAATCCTATAGGAAATAAGGATAAGAAAAGGTTAAATGATTTATTCTCATTGAAGATAAAGAAGATAATCGAAAATAAGAATAGGGATAGTTAATTAAATCATTTATTATATTCCATATCATAACATTCAATAAATTTCAATTTATGCGATCAATCAATTGAGTACGAAATATTTCTTTATTTATTTAACTTAACAATTATATCCTTCGTTCAAAGTTTAAATATTCGAAATTATTGCTTCAAAAACTCATTGTTAATTTACAGATGTTACGAAAAATATATATTTGGACTGTACTACAAACTATTGCACATTTCGTTTATAGTGATAAAACAATGCAGGAAAGTAGGTTTAAACAGTACTTCTATTAATTTTTCCAAATATATCTATTCTATAAATTACAAAATTTAGGAGAAGCTTTAGTAGAAATGATAAAAAAAAAAAAATATCTAATTAATTCTTGTTTTCTTTTTTGTCAATAAATGGTTAAAAATTCTACATTGTAGAATAGATTTTAAATATAATAAATGAATTTTTTACCAGTTATTGAAATATTAATCATTCAAACGATAGTATCTATATTAAATTTTGCAATATTTTGATTATTAGAAGGTTATCTTTTTTTAGTCTAAGTAAGACCGAGAAAATGTATTTTTATAGGTATGTTTTCTTGAGGAGAGTGGATTTTTTGCAGAATTTAATAATAGAAAATACTTAGTTTAGTTATGTAAGTAGTATTTTATATAAAAAATATTATAATTTTTCACTTTTTATAAGTGTTTACTTTTAATTTTGAGTTTGATAATGGGATTAATTATATTTATGAAATATGTTTTGACAGAGTTATTAAAGTATAAAAATAGGTGATTTACTGATTAATATTTTCACATAGTAATAATATTAAAGCTACAGATTACTAATATATCATTAGTGATAAACTTAAATTTCTCAGATTTACTGTATTGGGATATTGTTTATAATTCGATTTGAATTTGCAATTATATTTATTAATTTTTAGAAGCAATTGATGAAATGCTTTCGAAAGCAATGAATGATGCACGACAAATTATCGATGAGCTTACACAATATCATGAAACATTTCCATTACAAAGTTTTGCAATTTTTTTTTTTTCACCTCATCCCCTTTCCATAAAATGATAGTTAAAATTGATCAGAGATAAACAAAAATTATTATTTATTCAAAAATTACAGATGTAATGGAACAAATACAAATACCATTTGGAATATGGAATTCATATACTCGTTCTGAATTAAATGTTCAAAAATTAGCACATGCTGCACTTATCTCAATTATTGCTACTAAAAAATTCAAAACGTTTGTTTTGTTTTTGTTTTTCTTAATTTCTGCAAATAATATAAATGAATAAATAGTAGAAAATTTTAATGAATTTTGAATTATTATAAATGGCTTTTTTTTTTTTTTTTGATATATTGAAAGATTTTAGAAATTTCAAATATTATTTAATTTTTCAAAATTGATATAAATCAGTTTTTTTTTTTTTTTTTTTTAAAATATTTTTAAGTATTCCAGCGACAATATGACAATAACAAGTATCAATGTAAAATTTTTAAATTTTCGGATATTTTTTTTTTTCGAAATTAAATATTAATTTTGATAGCACTACAGGATCAAACATTAAATTGTTTTATTTTCCATAATTAATTGCTTGTAATATTTATAATTGCTAATTTTTATGAAAATTACCAATAATTTAAATGAATGTTATACTTTGTAATGAATTGCTAATTGTTTATTTATTGATAATTAAATTATAAATTTACAGTTTGTTGCAGTGATGGTATTAAATCAGCCAATACTTTACCAAATGTTTTAAAGCATATCCAAAAGTATTGTCCATTACGTGAAATTGAATGCTTCACTAGTAAGTATCGTAGTATTGATGGTACCTGTAATAATATTATGCATCCTAATTGGGGCGCAAATGGTATACCGATGCAACGTATCATTGAACCATTTTACGCCGGTGGTATGTATGTTTCATGTAGTAAGAAATGATAAATGAAATTGATTTACTGTAATCATTGATTGATATTTAATCATTAATTATTTTTGTTATCAGCCTAACCATATAATTAGTATTTGTATAAAAATTACAGCACCAGCAAATATTTAATGCTTGTAAAATATGTGTCAATTAATAATTACCATTGTTATTGTTGTTCATGTTAATGTTATTGTCGTTGTTGTTATTGTTGTCTTTATTGTTTTATTGATTGTATTGTTTTTGTTATTATTGTTACTATTGCTGTTGTTATGTTGCTATTTTATTGTTGTTGCTGCTGCTGCTGTTGTTGTTGTTGTTGTTGTTGTTGTTGTTGTTGTTGTTGTTGTTGTTGTTGTTGTTGTTGTTGCTTTCAAATAGGGTTCATTTTTCGGTGACACAATAATTTTTTGTTTATTTCATCCTACTTTTTTCCCGAACTAAAATCAAATATTCATGTAGTAAGTTTTGTGATTGTTGATGAAATTTGTATTTGTAATAATTTTATTTTGCATTGCAAAAATGCAACAACAATTTTTGATACTGATTTACAAACTTTGCAAATATAATATCAAATACAAATTACTTCATATTTTTATGATGTAAAATTGATGTTAAATTTGATGTTGCACATCATTTGCACATCTTTGAAAGGTAAAACAAAAAATTTTTTATAAATTATAATTTTAAGTTTTAATTAAAATAGAAAATGGGGGAAAAAGAAAAAACATTGATATAAATCACTGATACTTAGGAATTGATGAATTACGTGTTTCGGTTGCTGATAACAGTGAATTACCAAACGTTCGACATTTATCAAATTTATTCTTCGTTAAGAAGCATTCACAATCATTGAAAGTAAATATGCTAATTACGTTTTGGGCACATTTTATTTACACGGATATTGTGCATATTGAAAATCTTCAAGTTTTTAATGGTTTGAATTAAAGATTTTTTTTTTTGTTTTGTTCTGTTTTCAAATTTTGCACAAAAAAAAAAAAATGTTTGCTGTAATGTTGGTAAAATAACTGTAAGTATATCCAATATTTAAAAATAGCAATATTGATTAATTTTTTGAAATAATTGTTACATATAATATTTGGTTGTAGATATTGCAAATAATTTCAGATGAAGAGCAAATTTCATTACTATGTTGTGCATCAAAAATTAAGCAACATCCAGAATGTAAATCAATTATGGTACCAAAAAATGATCCAACCTATAGCGGTTTAGTGGATTGTTTACCATATATGCGTACTGCACCAGCACCACGACCTAAATGTGAACTTGGTTCACGTGAACAAGCTAATCAAGTTACTAGCTTTCTTGATGGTAGCGTTATTTATGGTAATACCATCAAACAGGCATATGCACTGAGAACATTGAAAAATGGTAAGTGTATTTTTTTGATTTCCTTATTGTTGTTGTTCTTTTGATATTTTTTGTTGAAAAATGTGAAAGATAAATTTGATCGGAAAAAACACATAACTTTCTAAAATGTTCTCATTTAAAGAAATGCATGAAGAAATGAAGGAATTTTTTGTGAAGAAAGTGAAAAAATAACCGTTTCAGTTATGCTACAAAATAATACATAAATAATTTATTACAAAAGATTCAAATAAGCCAAGAAGTTATTGATATCATATATTGTCTAGGTAAAGTTATTATATAGACCAGGTACTGATATCATCTAGAAAAAGTTAAGTGAAACACTCTCTTAATCTGTCTAAAATCATAGAAAAGTGAAAAATAAGCAAATAAGCTTAAATGCCTCGATTGATTACCATCTTGAAATATGTTACAATTTTTCTAATGATATTAGTAAAGAAATTCTAAAAAATTTACCTATCGAAAATTAATGTTTGGTTGTGATAGTTAGCACAATGTTGAAAGATAGCAATATCGATTGAATTATCTAATACTTTTCTCTATTTGTCTCTATTTTTTAGGTTATCTACTGACAAGTTCAGATTTATTAAATCAAAATATGCTACCGACGGTTGGCTTACTATGCAAGGAATTGAAAATAACCGCTGAATGTGATTTAAATAATAAGCATTATTCATTTATCAGTGGTTCCAATCATGTAAATTTCTTACCATCCGTTACTGTTCTTCATGCTATTTGGATACGTCAACATAATCGAATTGCCACTAATTTACAGGTAATTTTTGAATTCTTTAGATTTTTAAATTTTTGTCCATTCCAATAAAAGGAAAAAGAAAACTTGAACATCGTACTAAACAAAAAAAATTTCAACATCATGCTATTTCATTCCTTGCAAGTAATAAAAAAAAAAAAAAAGGTAAAGAAATATTTTAGCAAGCTGAAGAGAAAATAACTTAAAGAAATTTGAGTAAAACCTAATTAATTTCATACGACTAATTATAAAATATATGGATACGCTTTGTTTATATAAATGCGTTTTTCTGATTTTATGATGCATGGATATGAATAACATAGAATTTAAAAATTTAAAAACACCATAATTCTTTCTTTTTTTTTTTTTGTTGAAAGTCTAATTCTAAGCAAATGAATGAATTGATAATCATATCGAAATGAGAACTTTAAGGGTAAAACGCTGTCTTTCACTAAAGGCAAACATTTAGTAACTTCAAAAACATTGATGGAATTTTTAATTGATCTATTAAACTAGCAAGTAGTAATGATCGATTGATTTTATGTTAGAAATAAAAATATTAAATGGCACTACTTTTTTTTTTTTCAACCTTTAATTAATTTCATTATGATATTAATGTTTTTGATGAATTGTAGACTGTGAATTCACATTGGTCTGATGAGCAATTGTATCAGGAAAGTCGACGAATAGTTATTGCACAACTGCAACATATCACTTACAACGAATTTCTACCGATTTTGATTGGTAAAGAAAATTGGTCAAAGTTTAAATTACAGCCACAATTTTATGGATACAGTACGGAGTATGATCATAATGTGGATCCTACTGTAATCAATACATTTGCTGCTGCTGCTGGACAAGTTTATTTTTCTTAAACGAATTATTTATCCGATTTATGCAAAAAATTTCATCATTTTGTTGTAATTTATCAATAAGACGCAAAATTTACTATAAAACTTTTAAAATCTTCAAATGATTTTAATTTTATTATGGAATAATTTATGCTAAAAATGAACCGAATAGAATTTTCATCAGTGTTATTTTATTTGTTTTAGTATTAAAAATGATTATCCTATCGATTATAGCAAACTTTTTCTTCAGTTTAAAATTTTGAAATTCTATAAAGATTTCCGAAATATGGTTTGTAGTTTTTCTTCACAATGTTTGGCAAGCATCTTGCATGGTACAAAGATGATGGTATCAAAATACTTGAACGACCATTAAATGAATATTTCAACGATCCGGAATTACTTTTTTCAATGGATCGAATAAGAGAAATATTAAGGTTAATAACTTTTCCTTTTTCCTAGATTAAAATACAAAAATTGACGTTTTTACTCCTATGTGATCTAATACTTTCTTTCCGTCTTGAAGAAATGATCAAAAAAAAAAAATTGGAAAATTAGAAGAATTATTCAAATTTTCCGCAAGCAAAGATGGCGCGATCTTTCAGTCATTTTAATTGATACAAAAAAACAAATCATAAGATTTCCATTGTTATCTTAAAATTATTTTATGATATATATATAAAAAAAGAATAAAATACAACAAAATAATATGCTTCATTTACAGAATTTCAGACACGTATTACGTGAACCAATCAATGAACCTATGGTATACATGAATGATGATCTTCGTAATAAACTTTTTAAAGGAAATGGAAATTTTGGATATGATCTTGCAGCATTAATTTTACAAATAGGTCGTGATCATGGTATTCCACCGTATACTGTATGGCGAGAATATTGTAGTGGTAGTAAGGTTGAGATTATTTAACTTGAAATATCATAAATTCAAAAAATTTTGGATTATTTACATTTGTTATAAAAAAAAAAAAAAATTATGGCAAGAAATTTTCTGATAGTTTTATTTTGTGATATAGACATTTTAAACAGATTCAAACATTTGATGATTTGGTGGATGATCTAATCGGTGGGATTGAATTGATAAAAAAATTAGCAAAAATATACAAGACAGTGGATGATATGGATTTATTTTTAATTGGTTTGGCTGAAAAACCACTTCATGGAGCACTTCTTGGACCAACATTTAGTTGCATCATTTCATTACAATTTCAAAAGGTTTTATATTTTATTAATTTATGATTTTATTTCTCTCAATTTTAATCAAATTTAAAAGTTTATTCATTTTATTAATGACTTCAATAAATTGTATCACAATGTATGATATTTTAAAAGATTGAAATAGACAGAATAAAGATAAAAAGATTCGATATAAAATATTTTCATAGTTACTTTATCGAAAGATACGATACTAACTTATTATTAACTTGTTAAAGGTTTGCAAAAGTTTAGACAAAGGAAGGTGATCGTTATTGGTATGAGAATGATTTGATACAATCAGGTTTTACGGAAGAGCAATTAGCTGAAATCCGAAAAACAACAATGGCCCAAATACTATGTAATAATGTAGAGTATTTTGGTCTATTACAATCAAGATTATTTGAATTAGAGAATAATTATGAGTAAGTGCATCCAAAATTTTGTTATCATATTAAACAACAATAATTTATAAATGAAATATTCTTGAGAATTACCATAATAAAATGAATTTCTATTGGAAATCAATAGAATACTTATGTAAATTTTCCGATTGTTTTTTTTTTTTGTCTCGATTTTCTGCATAAATTGTCAATAATTTTAATTAAAATACACTTTAGCAATCATCCAATTCATTGTAATGAAACATTACGCATGGATATAAATATAAGTAAATGGTTTGATGAATCAAATTATAAGCTAAACATTCCTCTAACTGAAGCAGTAATTGAGAAAGCAATCGAAAATGCTATTGAGGAAGTTAAGCAACGTCATAAACGTGAACGACGAAATATCCGAAGAAGTATCAATCTTGTTTTTTTTTTTTCCAACTTTATTATTATACTTAAATAACTTAATTATAAGCTATATATTCAATTAATTATGCATTTATTTGGAAATATTCAAAAATTAACACATGAATGCATGTTATTTTTCATGTATATTACAATTTTACTTAATGAATATGCTTAATGAGTTAATTTATCTGATCTTTTTTTTTATATATATTTTATTAAATCATATCCAGTAATTCATTTATTTGTTTTGTATAAATTATAAATCATTATCCTCACTTAATTATTCGAAATATTACGTTTCATTTAATTATTCATAGTGCTTAATTAATTGTAATAATGATCAATTTCTTGGAAGGAAAGATTGAATATTGTTATTTAAAACTTCAAAATTTTGATAATATGATGTTAAAGAATTGGTTATCTTATTAAGATTAAGATTTTATTAAATTTACAGATCAAGATTTATTTAAATCTGGTGATCCGCTTCTATCGTATGGTAAAATGATGAGAGCAAAGCATGAAGCTATTGCGATCGCTCGAGCATCCGATGTATTACTACAGGCCACCAAGAATATCATGGCCAAGTAAGCCTAATATTTTTCCGTACTATTTGTTGATAATTTATCACTTTTTAAAAAATTGATTACCATAAATTTTAAGAGGATTATCCTAATTATTCTGTATAATTTTTTTTAGCATTGAATCAGAAAGTAATAAACAACTATTAGAAGAATTGGACATTAATAAAATGCAAAATCTGCTACAACAAATCGACGTCAGCTCGTTAGTTTTTCCCACAGGTCTTTTTTTTTTTATTTCAAATTTATTTCCAAAAAATTTGGATTTAAATTTTGAATAGCTTTGTGAACGCATTGAATTCATTATTGAGCATGCAGAAAGCAATATAATTCGGACAGTTATCTTTCATCTAGCTGGCTAAAGTTATTGAATTTGAAAAAGAAAAAAGGAAAAAACAAATGAGAAATGTAGTAAAATGTCGAATGGTAAGAGTGAAAAGTTAGCAGAATGTATTGAATTTTAAATTTCAAACCTTTTTCTAGGTTTATTAGCAGAATTGAACCATTTCTTGGACGTGGTGGATCAGTAGAAAAGTGTTTACCTAAAAATTTGCCATGCGATAATGTCACTCCATACCGGACAATGTCTGGTTGGTGTAACAATCTTCGTAATCCTCATTTCGCTAACGCTTTCGGTCCACTGATTCATCTTCTACCACCAGCCTATGAAAATGGTTTGCATATGAATTTAAGTCAAAAAAAAAAAAAAGCCTTAATGATTATAACAATGAAGTGATAATTCGTATTTGAGAATTGAAAATTTTAATTCTGCTCCAATTGAGTAGCACTTCAACATAATTATTAAATTTAACTAATGATACTAACATGATCAAACACAATAATGAATTATTGACGTATTATTACTATCTTTAGTGCTAATAATGTTTATCACAGTTATAAATTATACCTATCATAATTTTTCATTTCAATTAAAATCAATATTGATATCATCCATCTTTGAGAAGTAAATTAATGAATTTAGGAATCGATATACCACGATCAAAGTCTGTAACAGGTGAATTGTTACCATCAGCACGTGTTATATCAAATACAATACATTTTGATTTACCAATCACTCATCAGAAGTATAGCCATATGATTATGCAATTCGGACAAATTCTCGATCATGAAGTGACACATTCACCAATTGAACGTGGTAAAATCTTACGTTTTTACTTTAGGAATTACAAATAATGCGATCGATTATCACAATCAAATCTTTATTGTCAACATATATGATGCGAAATATTTTCGTATTTTATTCCATTACATTGAAATTGCCTAAATAATAAACTTACAGTCTAATAAATCAAACTAAAATTAATCATATGCATAATTTATTTTATTTGGAAAATTTCTGAGTAAAAAAAAAAAGACATCATCCTTTATTAAAGTTTAAATGTTAGTACTGATTAAGTTTTATTAAGTTAGTGAATGAAGTCAGCATTGCTTTCATATTGATAATCTATTGATAAATTGATAAGAGATAAAGATTCGAAATTTTTGATAGCTTATGAATACTTTTAGCGAATTACGAAAAATCTTAACAAATGATAACTAATAATAATAATAATAATAATAATAGTAATAATAATAATAATAATAATGATAGTAATAATAATAATAATAATAACAATAATAATAATAATAATAATAATGATAATAATGATAATAATGATAATAATGCTAATGATAATAACAATAATAATGGTAATAATAATAATAATAATAATAATAATGATAACAATAATAATAATAGTAATAATAATAATAGTACTAATAATAGTAACAACAATGATAATAATAATAATAGCAATAATAATACCGGTGATAAAGAATGGAGTAGAGAAATTACCTTTCTCATTTTAGTTTAATTACACTAAATGTTTGATTAAAGTAATTTCAAAATTACAATAATTAAACATTTGTTAAGTCTATACAAACAACATATTTCGCTTTATTATTATTATTATTATTATTATTCATAACAATAAATTTAATTCTACTGATAATCGAACTTTATCATTTTCATCCTTATCAATTATACATTTTTGTAATTAAGGACCAGATAATGAGATATTGAATTGTACACGATGTGATTCACATAAAACACTTTCAATTCATTGTATGCCATTACCAGTACCAGCTAATGATCCGTTTTTTCCAACACATGATGAAAATGGTGAACGACGATGTCTTCCATTTGCACGATCACTTCTTGGACAATTAAAACTTGGCTATCGAAATCAAATCAATCAAGTTATCTTTTTGATTTCTTTATTTGTATTGAAACATCCTTTCAATCTTCATTTTATAATTAATTTTATAATATTAGCTAATTTTATAATAATATTTCATCTTACATTTTGTAATAATTTAGCAAATTTTTTGTAATAATAATTAATTTTATAGCAATATATTTCATTACATAGTTAATTTTATGATAATTTAATAATTTTTATAATAATAGCTAATTTTGCAATATGATATTACTTTGCAATGAATTTTCGAAAAATTTACACATTGACTAGAATGTAAATATTATATACGAAATATGTAATATTATATGATTAAAAATATAATACCAAAATGTATTGTTCGAAAAATATACGTTTGTTTTCGTAATTTATCAATGAGAAAATAAACGATTTCGAAGTATTATGTACTTTTAATATAATATAACCAAATCCTAATTAAACTAATTATCCCTAATAAATAAAATTATTGAGGAAAATATTATTCGATTCTTTAAAATAATAATTCCATTGTTACAGTTAACAGCATATTTGGATGGTTCTGCGATATATGGTTCCACAGAATGTGAATCAAACGAATTGCGTACTTTTATTGGCGGACGTCTTAACAGTACCAATCTTGGCGTATTCAATTCGTAATATTTAAATTTTGTATATATTTACATGTTCAATATCTTGAATTTCAAACAAATTTTTTGCAAAATAATTAACAATAATTAATTCTTTTAAATTTAACAATAAAAGATAAAAGATATCAAATATCAATGTATCAATTTTTGTACAGCGAAGCATTACCACAAGGTGATCAAGAACAAGATTGTCGTTCTTCACCAGATTTCATGTGTTTTGTTGCCGGTGATGAACGGAATAGTCATCAACCTGGACTTACATCAATGCATAATATATTTTTACGTGAACATAATCGGATTGCACGAATATTCGAAAAAATGAATCCATCATGGAATGATGAACGTATTTTTCAAGTGAATAGTTCTTTTTTTTTTTTTTTTTTCAAATTTCTATTTTCTTAAGTCAAGAAAGAAATCAATTAATTAAAATAATAAATATATCAGACCAAAATTCTTCTAATTATTCTTTTTTTAACATAAGTTAGCATAAATTTTAGGAAACAAGACGAATTGTCGGTGCAGAATTTGCTCATATAGCTTTTAATGAATATCTTCCAATATTGTTGGGAGATCGTTTGATGCATAAATACGATTTGAACACTCGTAAAATAGGTTACTATCATGGTAAGTTATTTTATCGGTAATGAATTAGTATTTTTTGGGTTAATATATGTTGGATAATAATGACCCAAGCAAATGATCATTATCATACGGAAAATTAACGGTCAATTATGTTTGACACTTATCAATACATTAATCTTTTATCCATTTACAACAACAAATCATTGTTAAAAATTTTTTTTCAAAACTAGTCTTATTTCTAAAACTAATCCCAGTTTATTTTAACCTCTTGAAATTTAAGTTATATTTTAAGTTAATTTCAAGTTTTTTTTCTGGTGCATATTTTCATCAATTTTTTTTTCCCCTTTCATTTGTATTAATAACATTTAGAGAACAAATTAATTAATATATGATGATAAAAGATAGGAGAAATGACAAGGAATTAATGATAAAAGATTGAAAAATAAAAATAATGATTTTTCTTTTTCTGATTTTATTCAAATATAATTCTGTTAAATATAACAAATATTGCAGGTTACGATGACAAATGTGATGCATCAATATCGCATCCTTTTGCAACATCAGCATTTCGTTTCGGTCATACTTTGGTTCGACGATTTTTTCCACGATTTGATGCTTTCTATAATAATTTCACTGAACCAGTTGATTTGGTTGAAAATTTCAATTCTGTTGAAGCAATTTATGATGGTAAACGAGGTGTTGTGATAGTTTTATCATTTGATACTATTCGATATTAATCAATGAAATATGTAACACAATAATTCACAATGATACCAAATACTTTCATACTAACAGGAAATTTTTGGCTATTTCATCGTATTTTGAAAATCAAATTTCATTTTTCAATTTTAATTGTTTAAAATTTCCATAATTTTCTGGACAATGTAAAATAATCAAATGTTAATTTGAAGAATTAATTTTGATTAATTATTATTTGTTAAATTATCTGAGTGATATTTTAAAGGTAGCATCGATTCGTTACTTGTTGGTTTACTTGGCGCACCATCAATGGCTTTCGATAGGCATATTACTACCGCATTACGGAATCATCTGTTTGGCCGACGAGGTGAACCACTTTCTGGAATGGATCTTATTAGCTTAAATATATTAAGAGGTCGTGATCATGGAGTACAACCGTATAATGCTTTCCGGTACTGATATTTTTCATCTTTTTTGTACAATAAATACATTTTATAAATTAATTAATCCAAATAACGAAAGCTATTACTGATAGAAGTACAAAAGTTGAATATACATTAAAATAAATACATTACAAATTATGATACTAGCATTTAAATTTGTTATAAAACTTAAAAAGAAAAATTATACTCAATTATACATCAATGATTAATTAAATTGCTATCATTTCGTTGTTATTCAATCAAAATTGAATTTTAGAAAAATTTTAATACTTTAAATTAAACGATATTACAAAATATAGTAATTATAAGTGGTAGAATTTGGCTTATTTTCATCAAATTCTTTCATGTAACACTTAAGGAAATTATGCGGTATTGGTGAAGCGAAAGATTTCTCCGATCTATTAAATGAAATGAATGAATCAGTTGTGATAGCATTAAAAAATTTGTACAAAACAGTGGATGATATCGATTTATTTCCTGGATTATTATGTGAAAGACCTATGAAAGGTAAAATGAAAAAATATGAAAAGAAAGGGAAGAAAAAAAAAAAAAAGAAATCAAACTCATAATTTAAAAAAAAAATAAATAAATAACAATCCTGTTTAAAAATTTTTTTGTAAAAAAAACAGAAAAAAAAAAAAAAAAAAAAAAAAAAAAAAAAAAAAAAAAAAAAAAAAAAAAAAAAACGAGCAGCTTTAAAATACTTAAATATAATTTGATACATTTTAAAAATTAAAAGGAAAATTAGAATTGAAACAATTTTACAATTTAAATGTATTTTGATAAATTTTGATGTATTTCAAAAATTTTAAGGAAAAGAAAATTTCAAATATTGAAATTTGACAATTATTTCTGAGATAGTTAAAGGTATTTTGAAACAATTTCAAATGTTTCAGAAATTTCAAAAAAAAAAAAAAAAAAGCATTAAACTTTCTCTTTAGATGCTCTTTTACCACCAACAATGGCATGTATTATTGCTGAACAATTTCATCGTATAAAAAAATGTGATCGATTTTACTACGAAAATGATTTACATGCAACACGTTTTACACCAAGTAAATAAATTTTATTTATAATTTCTTTTCTAATTTTAATTTATTAAATTAAAATTTTAAGAATAAAAAAAGAAGATAGTTTTCCTAAATTTAATCAATCATATTAAAGCTCATAAAAAAAAAAGTAAAATTGAGTTTATTGATTAGTATTAATGTATATCATTACAATATAACACTTACAGTTAGTTCAATAGTGTAAATTTTTAGAAATGATCGGAATTGATTGAAAAACTATTTTGTTTTATTAGATTAAATATGGAAAAATTTTTTTTTTTCACAATTCAATTGAAATACAATCGATTAAAAATTTATTTTCAGCTGAAAAAAAAAAAAAAAAACAGAAAAAAAAAAATAGCAATTAGCAAATATTGTTGGATAAATCATATAGTAAATTATACCAAAATTAATTTATAATAGATTCAGAAATGTTTAAAAATTTCAGGACAACTTAACGAAATCAGGAAAGTAACGCTAGCTTCACTTTTATGTACCAATAGTCAAATGCTAAGAAATATACAGCCAAATGTATTTTTACTACCCGATGAATTTGAGTAATTTTACTTCTACCATTTGAAATTTACTAAGTTTACAGTATTGTTAATTTGAATTTTTAAATTGTAATCTTTCGAATTTTAGCTTAATAATAGTTTTTATGATAATAGAAACATGTCAAAAAATATATTGTCATTAGATGTTCAAGCAAAACCATAACAATAATGCCAACAAGTCTTGATTAGATTAATTAATAGGATTGTAAATATCAATATTATCAATATTTTCTTAGTTTGATAAATTTTTAAATGGTTATTGCCAAATGTTTAATGCATAACTTCATGATAATTCAATTATTAATCATAGCTGGAATGACTATCATCAATTATTTTTCCTAACCCAGTAGAGGTCAATTAGCTTAGCTAATTTAATTATGAACATAATGAAATATGACATAAATTAAGATTGATAAATTTCAGAAATGCTCCAATTTCATGTGCTCATTTTAAGCATATCAATTTGGATCAATGGATCGATCGACGTTAGTTTCATTTCATTTTAAAATTCATTTAAATAAATTGCTGTTAGCTATAGCTGATTGTGTAATCTTTTAGAAGCATATCATCAAAATCATTTTTACTTTTTCGTTACACTTCTTTCTTTTTTATCTTTCATATGCTACTAATTGTTGAAATAATTGAATTTTTGTAAAATAAAGGAAAAAATAAAATTTACAGTGTAAAAAAAAAAAAGGCATAATTTAGCAATTTTCAGCTCGTTGTTATGTTGGTAATATAGTTATAACATCTGATGAAATAAAACGTGTATCACCATGTCAATCTTGTACATGTACCGCTAAAGGGGTAAATAATTGTAAAAAAAAAAAAAAAAAAAATTAAAATAAAAAAATAAAATAAAATATTAGCTTAGTTAATTTTAAATTAACAAGATAATATGTAAAATTTAGCTTATTTATCTAAATATCTTCCATAATAAATTTCTTATAATTAATATAATGAAAAAAAGTAATTCATAATTTCAAATTCATTTCAGTCTCAATGTGCTACAATAACAATTAGAAACTGTATTGCTCTACTCAGTCAATATCATTTTGTTGAAATCATGAAGGTTTGTACAATGACGATAACATTATTCAAATATTGAAATTAAAATGAATATTTCAATTGATCACGGCTAAAATTATTAAATCTTTCAACTATATTTCCTTAGCCATGTATTATTATACTTAAATATATTCAAATATCACTCAAGAAAAAAAAAAAAAAAAAAGGAAAGAAATAAGATATTTTCAGGATACAGCTTGCATCGTACAATGTGCTCATCTATTTTGGGAATCAACTTAATTTCATTTGATTAAAAACTTTTTTCTCTTTTTCTTTCTTTTTTTGTTAGCAGAAATAAAAAAAAAAAAAAATGGATTAGAAGTTAGAGTACTATCATTGCTAAAAGTTTCTTCCTCTATACATTTATCCTTTCACAATTTACTGATAAAAATATTTTAAAAATTCTTCCAGAAAGTAGAAGAGCTAATATGATACTATATCGTTACACGGAAAATGCTTTATTCTGACAGCAATAAATGAGAAATAATTCATTTGTTGAATTTACAATAAAAGATGTCTACCAAATATGAACAAGTTTAATGCATATTACGGAGCAAAAAATAAAAGAAACCTCCTAAAAAGTATTCTATCTGTATTCGGGTAAAATATATGAAAACTTTTACCTATTAAATATAACACAATAAAATGTTATGCTGTTATATACTTCGTGGAAATACATATTAAATAATATCTTTATTCGGAATAGACATATCACTGTCGATATCTAAATACGGAGCACAACTGCTACTCATTCATATCAATAAATACATGCCATATTTCAATTATATATTCATGCATTACTTATATGTTCATAACTTTTGTCCATTTATTTATATAACAATTTTCTGACACATTTTTCACAAGAAAGCTTTTCTTGCAGCAAAAAAATTAAGTAATATAGCTTAAAAGGTAATGTAGATTCTTAGCCTAATTACCACTACTTAACATTACATGTTTATGATTTTCAGCCTCTTAAACAGTTGGAATTCAGCAAACTATCTGAAACACCCCACACAGTTATAGTTAAAGATAACAACAACAGGATGGAAGCCAAGTTTACATCTATTGTAGTGCAAACTACTTGCAGGATTTTAAACTGTTCTTTAACTACAAACAATAATTTATTCGTTAGACATACAATAGAACATATTCAAGAATGCAGTTCTATCGGTTGAGATACAAATGAAACATCTGAGAGGGTACTCTGTTTCATTAACTCTACATGAACAATTTATTTTGTTGAGTACACAATAAGACTTGTCCACAATATTACTCTCACAATGCTTTACTCCCCTATACAAATAAAAAATTCAGACAGTAAGTTGCAGCAATCGAAAAGCTAAACCATACCTAACAACAGTCTAAAACAAACAAATTAATGAACAAAGTAGCTAACACCACTAAAACTGCTTTACTGCATAATAAGTTAGCCGCATGGTAATGACTTCTTTTGCTACTTATTGACCTCCTACAGCAGCATTAGAAGCATTCTTAATTCCCTTCTCGATGGCTTCCGTCTCAGACTGACTCGCATCTGTGGTAGCCGTTGAGCGACGGCGTGTTGCTCCATCTAAACTCTCATTTAACTGACTTTTGCTTATAACCAAACTTTAAATGATACACTTAATACCCACCGTCATCCAGAATGACAAATGGACAGGAATTCATAAAGGAAAAAGCAAAGCTATAGGAATGAAAATTAAAAAATAAGAAAGAACAGTTTGCCTTAAATTTTGTAATTTAAAAACTACTTTTGCGTGCCGACCGACGAGCATCTCCCCGGCCTTCAGTATGAGCACCATTGCCCATGTCATTGTGATTGCTTTCCTTCTTCGAATCTCCACCACCACCTTCACCCTCACCACGATCTCCACCGCCAATAGCCGATTTTTTTGCAATAACTGGCGGACGACGAGCTGCAAAAGAAAAAAGAAGAGAAACGATCTAATTGGAAACCAGCACTCAAGTTATAAACAGTTTAAATTTACCCAGAGAACGAAAAGATAATGATGAATTATATGCAGCTTACGTACTAAAAAATCAGTTCGATCACAATTAAAAAATACAAGAATATGGTTAGAATAAACAACCTCTAAAATTACGAATACGTCGCCGACGTTCAGCATTTGGCTTCTTTATATCTCCATTTTCATCCTCTTGCTTTTCATTTGGTTTGCGACTCTGCCCATCACGTCGATCTAAATGAATAATTTTAACCAAAAACCTAATATCACCATATTTTTCTCTACCAATACATGTCGCGCTAATATTACTGCTAAAAGCTTTGGCAATGACAACTAAAAATATCTGTGCAATAATTGACTTTGTTATACCATCGTTAAAGTAAGTCTACCAAGAGTAGATTATGTAAAAGGCAACACACATTTCTCATTTTCTTGATGAGCTACACGTTCGCGATTGTATGCTATGCGCCGACGAAAACTGTAGAATTGAAAATTGTGGTATTTGCTACCACGAACCTAAAGTGTAAACCAGATTATAATGTCTGTCACAAAGAACTTGGAATAAAAGGATTATCCAATATCATGGATTTGAAATAGGACAATTCTAATACATTAAAACTTAAGTAAATAGAAGATTTTTAGAATCACACCAATGTATAATTATCTCAATAGTACGTTAAATCTTTCAAGCAATACCTCAGCACCATTTGGTCCAGTAACATTGGCAGCTTCAGGCCCTTGCTTTCCTTCAACAATGTCGAAAACGACTTCTTCACCATCCCCCAGAGTACGCAGATAATACTTAATGATCCGCGATTTTGCAATAGCTGTCTAAAACACTAACTTGTATTAACTTTTCATAAATGAAAATATAAATTTCAGTAGCTTGAAAATATTCAACTATAAAATCACAATCACTTATGATAAGTACACAAACAAAGACAGCATGGCACATCCAAATCTTCAACTGTAAAAATTCTGAAAAGTTGGCGGTCTCTTTCCTAACGCATAAACATGCCTGATGTACAAACACGTCGTTCCCCTTGCCATCATCGCGTGCGATAAACCCGTAATGATAACGAACACTGTACCACTTGACTCTACCTTTTACTCCTACAAATGATATTTTTTTATCAACCCTCATGAAAATCGAATATTGGTACAGATTCAACCATTATATCTCAATAAATTTAAAAATTGATCAAATTATCACCACTCGTAATAATCGCACAACCGTAGACCAATATCACTGCTTTTACTTGAGCTTAGAAAAAAAAGAAATTAAACATGAGCGACACCTCTGAATGACATCATATTCTCTTATGAACAATAACTACTAAGTTACCCTTTTCAAGAATGGGCTTTTTTGCCTGCTCTAGTTCCCAAGCAATACGGCGTTCCTCATCGATAAGGCGCAAGCGACGTGATCCTTTAAAATGATTTTGTCCCTTAAAAATCAGAGCATTACAATTTTAGTGTTAGACAACAATCCGACTTACCAAATTAACTTAGATTCCAGTGAAATGGAGTGACTTCAATGATTCTAAAAACACATTAATAGGAAATGAAAGTAGATCAAAGCAGAGATTCGAACTGTGAAAAGCACCAGTAGATGTAGGCGCAAAGAAATCATTGGATGAGGCTAGCATTTCCTATAGAATTTTTGAACAAAAATACTTCCAGAAGAAACTCCCACAGCACTAAGAAATACGTTACTATCACGGCAAATCCACTAAAAAATAACACGGTGAAATAAAGAATATGATTACTTTGCCAGCATTTTTGATATCCTGAATGTTACCATTCGTGTCGACATTTCCCTTCTTACCGTCCACCTACAAAAATACCAGATATTTCTTCATAACAAAATGTGACTTCCAAAAAGTGCTATAATCTACTTTATACTGCTCTTTAACATATCTATTAACTCAGAGGAAATTGATGATGGTAGGAGGATAACAAGTAATTTGATGATACAAAAGAATTTATCTAAGAAATTCATCAGCGGACATACTGCCCTATTTTATTGTAAATGAATGTCATATACCACCAAAAAAGTTTCCGCTACCTAGCTTGCAGGTAATAAGGACTTTCAAGACACACAATAATTGTTTGATCAATGCTCTACATACTCAACGGTTCACATAAAAATTTATTTTTATACTGCTCATACTTATCAGTTATAAAAACTACCATATATTATACTATGCCAAACATTAATTCCAGTATTTGACTTTCTCCTCCCTCCTAAGTTTCGGATAATTAGCTCTCATATATTAACAGTATCAAACATTAACCAAAAATCTCTAAATGCTACTAAATTGCTCTTACGGTCTTTATTACCGATGTTTTTTACAGGTTAAATAATCCTTCCCGATGGAGATGAATGAATACAATAGCAACTAAAAAATATATGAAAGTATCTGTGGACACTGACATTATCTGTAGAGCTCTTAGTCACGCAAAAATTTATACTTTTGTTGCATCAGATTTCATTTCGTTTTATGTCCTGAAACTTGCAACAACCGAATCCGACTCAAGTAATCTATTTTGGCAACCCATTCATAAAATTCAAGATTGGATATACGTTGAAATGAACATTTCAAAAAATAGTAAAAAAGAGACCTTCTCTTCATTAGCCATACGGGCTAGTGGTACTGGGACGCCGCTCGACATTTTCCTTCAGTTGACAAGTCAAACTGCCTGACTTCTACTGGATTCGAAACCACTATAATTCCAAACTATATCTAAATTTACAAAAAATTTTTTCCAACACTCTGACACTGCGAGATTTTATGCATCTAATAAGTAGAATCCTTATTCACTTGGCAAACTTTGATAAGCCAACATTTCCTATCCTCTTTTTCGATCATCGTAAATATATTCGCAAGTCTGCGTTGAATTCAGGTATTCATGTAAACACACTACAGTCTCCTTTAGTCATGCCATCCACATGCGAACTCAGCAATACTTTAAATCGCTAGTATTGTAGAATATGATAAAGAGGTGGACTTTATGGTATTATGTTTAACTCTCCTGCAAAGTAAGGCAAAAACTCAAGAACCTTTTCTCTTACCGATCTATTTTAACAAGAATTGAGATCATTACATGCCCTAAAATTCCTTCATAACACACAAATTTTCAAAGAAAAATTTATACTTTCAAAATTTGACAGGCTGAAAATTCAGATCATTCAAACTGACAACAAAATTATATCTGAGAAATCTATGAGAAGAGGGAAGAGGAAAAAAAAAAAACAACAGAAACCAAGTTTTTTTAGGGTAGTATGATAATTTCAATAAGACAATATAATTCCAGCAATAATGGTCATATTTCTAGAGTATATATATATATATATACAACACAATAGTCACAATAAAACTATTAAAATAATAACATTAAACGTGAACTACATTCCTATGAGTTTTAAATTTTTGAACCACAAAAAAAAAAAAATAAAAAAAAAAAAAATTGATCAATCTTCATTTATTACGTACGTATAACGTCCTAAAAAAATATTTCCATTTTGTGAATATAGTAATATTTCAATAATGGTACTTCTTATCTGTATACGTTGCTAAACCAAGAATAAACGAACACGTCAATTCAATACGCATACATAAGTGTATTCCATATACATATAAAAAACAAAGCATATGATGCATTCTATATTTTAAATAAGTAAACGTATTTGACATCCTGTATACGTGTATGTACACGTCTTATACTTCATATATTGAATTTTTTTCGTATATCAGTAGAAGAATACGGAACGTACGCAAATTTTACCTGAAACCCAGCAAGAATATCAAAACACAACCGATCAGTAGCAAGCGTACAATGAACAATGACATAAGTAATCATTGTAAGTTAGACCTAAAAAATTTACTACCGTAAGCTGCAAGAAAATCCATTCCAAATACGGATAAAAAGTATTCAGGATAGGAAGTTTTTTTTTTTTCGATGTCAAATCCATTTTGACATTGCTGACACTGTCTTGAAGGAAGACAAATCCGGAAATCCGGAGAGGGGGAGGAAGTGATTCGAGAAGGAGGGTGTGATCCGGAATGTTTTAAATATCAGGTGTAAGTAATTCGGAATACTTCGAGCGTCATGAATAAATAATCTGAAATGTTGCAAATATCATGAGTAAGTAATGCGGAATATTTCCAATATTACAGATAAGTAATCTGAAATGTTTTAAATATTAGGAGCAAATAATCTTTCAAAGGAATGTTTCAAATATCGAGAGTGAATAATACGGAATGCTTTATAACACTACATCCGGAGTATTTTAAATATCAAGAATGAATAACCTGGGATGTTTAACATATTAGAAATAAGTAGTCCGGAATGTTCCATATATTAAGTGTAAGTAGTCCGGAATGTTCCAATATATTAAGCGTAAGTAGTTTGAAATGTTCCATATATCAAGCGTGAGTAGTCCGAAATGTTCCATATATCAAGCGTAAGTAGTCCGAAATGTTCCATATATTAAGCGTAAGTATTCCGGAATGTTAGCTTAGCACAAATATTGTATTCTAGTATTTTAGACAGACAAAAATTTTTCAGCTGTTTTTGGATGATATACCTTTGGATTATTATTATTATTATTATTGTTATTATTCATGTGCACATTTAAGTCAAGTTTCCGGTATGTTTCTGTACAAGTATATCTCTAGTCCAGCAAAGTTTAAGTATAAAAGTGATTAATCCGGGATAATTTAATACTATTCATTTTTTGCATTACCGTACATAGATGTAAATCGGTATATTTGGAGATTGCATGTATGTAGTTAAATATTATAGTTTTTCAGCTTTAATTAATTATTATTTCTTGATACAGTAATTGAAATGTACTTACATAAGCGCAAAAAAAGTAATATGTTACATTAAATTTTGTCGTAGTAAAATCATCATAAAATTTTGAAGTGTTAAATGAATGATACTTTCCGTACGGATTCCAATAAAGAGAGATGATTCACATTTTTACATAGTAAATTATAAACTGTAAACTGTAATAGTGTTTATTATGTTTTTTATGAATGATAAATGAGAATGTGAAATAACTGTTTAGATATTTATAAATTGTGGTAAGTGTTGGAACGAATGGAATGAGTACAAGAAGAGCGGAAATAATGGAGATAAATGAAGTTGAAGAGAAGGAGGATTGAAATGTTAAAGTTTGTCTGACTCCACACTAACAATCGCACCGTCAGCTTCATTCATTATCTTATCTTCTATCCTTCCTGTATTCATTCCTATCAAACAACTGCTACTTCGGTGGTAACTTCACCCTGACATATTTCCACATTTTATATCTAGTAAATTTTAACAAACAGGTTGATGTAGTCCTATTATCAGGCTAGTTCGAACTATTTCTAAATGTTAAAGAAACGATATAGGTAATTGTAGATAGGTAAAAGTAGGTTATTTTAGTCAGTGATATGCTATTTTTTGATTTATTTCGTTAAATTGAAATGCTTTCAGATAATAAATAATGCAATGGCTACTTTATTGTTTATTGCTAGTTTCATCTATTCTGTGCGACAATTGTCGACGGAAATTATACGAAGCAAAAGAAGAGAAAACACCGGGTAATAGTGGTTTTGTGATTGAAATATCAAGCGCTACGAATACATCTGATAATAATCCCGAAGGTTATACACCAGGCGATAGTTATATCGGTAAGTTTTAAGCGATTCAAGATATTTCTGAGTATTAAGTAACTTTGTGAAGTAAATAAGCAGTCAAGTATAAATTCATAAAGTATAGAAATATCAGATACGCAAATCGATTTCTCAGCTATTTGTATTCGAAGAGAAATAAAGTTGTCGATGGATGAATTCTTATTGTATCAGAGCTTGAGCAGTTTTAAATTTAAATATTAAATTATCGACACAGTGATTTCCAAAAAGTATTTATCATCTATGAATCTGTGAAATAAATAAATGCAGTGAAGCTTCGAGGATGGCGTACAAAGTTTACCGTACAAGCTTTCCGTGGATTTGGTATCTATGCACAATTTGAAAACGGTGAACATGCTGGAAAATTTGACGTAATTTTTGTTTAATGTAATTTGATATCTTTCTATTTCATTTCCTTCATTTTGCTTACTGTTTTCTTTCACGTCGTTTGCTTCTTACTATAATTATAAATTTTAAATATTTTTAGAAAATGTTGGAAATTTTAAATTGTTAGGACAAAATTTCCCTTCTTTGAAAGCCATTAAAAGAATCGAAAGAAATATTTCAAAAAGTTATGTTTGTCACTCATATTGTCAATTGTTTGGACGATTGAAATATTTGATGAGCAAAGGAAATTTGATTATTTTCTAGCTTCAAGGACGAAAAGGAGAAGCTCGAATTGCACCAAATTGTCGTAAAGCAGGTGTATCACATTCAAATCTGAAGGCAAAAACGTCCGTCCACGTATTATGGCACGCACCGGATACATCGGAAAAAGGATGTGCATATTTTCGTGCTTCCGTAATTACATCTCGAAAAGTATGGTACGGTGATGATGGACCGTTAACGAAGAAATTTTGTGTCAAAGGTTTGCAAATCTTTACTAAGTGGTTATGCATCTTTTCTGTTAAAAATTGATGGTAGTTTAGATTTTAATACTTTGATTGGTAGCATAATGAGTAATCATGGATCATTAAAAAGTAATCTGCTTCTTTTGATATGAAATTATAACTAACGAATTACACAAATTAAAGAATTATTTATTCTCAAATTTAAATTCTTTTGGAAATTTTAGAAGGCTACAAAAAGACATTAGCAATTGATGAAGATAACTTGGATTGTTGTGCTTGTGATGAAGCAAAATATGATTTGGAGTTTATTGGTTTATGGTCAAGAGATACACATCCTAAAGATTATCCATCTTGTATGCTTTTGCTTTTTATTTTTCTTTTAAAGAAAATCGCAAAGCAATGCAAGAATATGATATTTGATATACTACTGCACAATGTATTATATATAATTTTTATTTTTTAAAAGTTATAAATTAATTAAAACAAATTAAGATTTAAAATGTTACGGACAGAACTTGATTGATAAAGTCCCTTCTTTTTAAATTAAAATAAAAAAAAAAAAAACTTTACTCTGTTATGTTATCATCATCGACATATTGTGGTATATTATACAGTAGAGCACTTGACGCATTTCACGGATATGCTTGGTGCTAGTCACAGTAGCAATTATACAATGTGGAAATTTGGTATGATTGCAACAGATGGTATGAAAGAAATTGCTGAATGGGGTAATACTTATAAAGGAGAGCAAGAAATGAAGGCAAATGTATGTTTCCAATTTCTTTTTTACTTCAATTTTATTTTAGTTCCATTACTGTTTGTTCTATTACCATTTAATTCGACTACTGCTTTACATATTTGATATAACAGTTTTGAAGTCGTTTTTTTTTTTTAAAAATATGTTTATTACGCGTTGTTTAAATGTTCAGTTTCTTGATATAAAGGCTGTATGAAATTGAAAGTTGGATATTAATTTTAAGTACACTTGTTAGGTGCCAATTACTTGACTTGAAATTTTACATTTATACAAGATGCAAAATGTTTGAAATTTTTAGGAATCTATTTGTAGGCAAAAGAGATTCGTACTTTGATGAAAATTAAAGGATTATGGTATCCCGAAGTGCAAGGCAGAACAACTAGCTCGTTTGTTGTGAATAAGTAACATTTATCATATTAGGAATTGTTGTTGCATAGAAAAAAGAAAGAAAGAAACTGGCTATTTGGAGTAATTTCTTAAACAAATTGGTTAAAGATTTTGAGGAACGGGAAAAAAATCGTTAAATTATTATGAAAGAATGAACAAAAGTAATAGATTGAACTGTTTAACTAATTTCATGTATATAGTTATCTTTTAAATTATCAGATATCATCATTTTGCTTCGCTTGCTGCAATGTTCGGACCATCACCAGATTGGTGTGTCGGAATATCATCCGTTAATTTATGCCTACCTGATTGTACTTGGATACCGGAACGAACGTTTGAATTATTACCTTTCGATGCTGGGACTGATAATGGGCCAACTTATATGGTATGTCTTTAATTTAACACTAATCACCTTCATAAGATTATTTGTATTCTTTCAAAACAGTAACACCAAATTGAAGAAAATTTGAATTATTAAATTTTATCAGTCCATGAAATTTCTCAGTGTTATCTCTTTGATGTTCTGTGTTTGATTTTTTTTAGTAGTTCTAATTGATAAGTTTCGACCAAAATCGTTCACACTAAAAAATTAAGAATTTGCAGGAAATAAAAACTACAAAATAAATTTAAGCTAAAAAAAGTTAAAAGATCGAATTTTTACCATTTATTTGGTTGTATGCTTCGGGATATGATTTAGTAATACAAGTTTTGCTAAAATTTTCCATAAATTGCTTCAAAATTGTCTTATAGTATGAAACTTCATCTTCAGTCTCCAAACAATCCAGCAGAACCTCGTATACCAATTCACCCGATAACAACGAAATTGGATAAACGATCACCTTTTTACAATGAGAATAGTGACATCATTGCACCGTTAGCTCGATTAAAGTTAACCCGGAAAGAAGTGATAAAGTCAGTATGCAAAACGGCAGACGCATATCAAACGGAAGCTTATAATGCAACAAATACTAGTGAAGACGAAGAATACAAAGATCGTCGTTAGTATATTTCCGATGCATTTTAATTTATATTGAAATAACAATAAGTAATACTTAACTTCTTTAAATAATATTTATACTTTACATTTTATGGAAATAATATTTATACTTTACATTTCTTGGACTGATCATTTTCCACTAAATATGATTGTACATAACTAAAATTAAAAAAGAATATAAAGAACATGATGACTAAAAATGCGATTAAAATAGATAAAGATTCTGAAGAACATGAAGATTAAAATGCTGATTGAATAATGCCTAAAATATCATTACTGGCTTATGTTATCTGAGACGGGCAATACTCGATAATTTGAACAAAAAGTACAACGAACTTATTAAGACCTTACAGAAATTAGGGGTTTTAAAAAAGAGAAAAAAGTCAATTAACTTCATTTTTATTTTTAAATAATTAATGGATTGCATTTTCAGGGGAATGCATGGTAACAAATTGGGAGCCTTGGTCATTATGTTCCGCTACTTGTGGTAAAGGTATTCGAATGCGTTCTCGTGTTTATGTGTTTCCAATAAAGGCACAAATGTTTCGATGTCATCGTCAAACAATAGAAAGACAATTTTGCAATGCAGAAATCAGCGAATGCCGTGGTTTGTAAATTTTTTGAATTTTTTTTTGGGTCTATTTTGAATTATTGAATCATTCTCTCTGCTTCATTCATTCTCCGCATTCATGTTACACAAGTTTTGCCCACATTATTTAGCTATGAAATATACACATTGAAAAATATAAGAATTCAGATTCGGATGCATTCAATTCGAAATGTTCTGTTAGCGGTTGGTCACCGTGGACAGAATGCAGTGTAACATGTGGTCATGGGACAAGATCGAGATCAAGAACGTTTAAAGAGTCTGATTCAAATAACGATACTTGTCCTAATGTTGAGCTTATCCGTAAAGATATCTGCATTGGTTAGTTAATTATTGCGCTTATTTTCACGTTTTTTTTTATTTTTTCTTATTCTTATATAAAAAGTATTTCGTGAAGCTTTTTTGTCGACAAGAACGTAGAATAAGACTGGATACATCAATTCAAAAAACTGTTTATGATTTCTTCATACGGTTTCTCAAAATCAGGAAATTCAGCATGATCTTATTTTTCTCTCGACCATCAACTGTTGTTTAATTTCTTGATTTCCGACGAAAACCATGGCCTATTACAAAATATTGTAGGTTTCTTGAAACTATGAATACAAGAAAGTGTGTAGAAATCTGGAGTATTAGGAAGTAAATGTTGATTTATTTCTAAAACATTTTATTTTTCCAACATAAAACCTCAAATATATTCCGACAAATATAATATTTGAATCTTGCATTTCGAAAGATCTTGAAGGTAATTATTATACATTATCCGGATCACTATCAAATATACAATTAATTGGAGGAAATGTTTTCAATACCATCTATTTAGATAATAATGATTACGGTTGATAACAAGAAAGTGTCGCTTGTTTCAGGAGATAACGGTGATGATTGCTCAGTAACACCGGATCCACGTTGCCGAGCAACATCATGGAGTGAATGGTCACCATGCAGCGCGTCATGTGATGATGGGGTTCATGTCCGAACCAGGCTACTTTTCTACGCTGAGCATGAAGAACGTTGTGCTAGTGTTAATTTACTCGAAAAAGAGAATTGCCAATTGCAGACCTGTCGACGATTGCTAAGCGTACATTCGAAGGGTTTTTTCATCTTTTTTTGCATTTTAAATTCTATTTCAGTAAAACTTTCTTTAATTTTAATTGACCATATATTTATATTAGAGAAGTTACAGCAAAACAGTATATGCTTTTTCGCTTTTGTTCCTGGTTTTCTGTTACTTTTAATAGTTCTGGTACGCAAAACAATGTTTAGCTCCCTGATCAAAATATGAATTTAAAATTTGCAATCGCTTTTATATTTGGTGAGAATATGTTTGAAAGGAACTAAGTACATTAAGATAAGAAATCATTAGTATGAATACATTGCCATAATTGACAAAAAGAATTTGATAATATTAGAGATTTCATCCTTACAAATATTACCAATGATTTTGTCCAGAAATATGTATGGAGGATAAGCAAGAAGGACAATGCGCTGGGACATTTCCGCGATACTGGTATAATTCGAAGTTGAAACGTTGTGAACGATTTATCTATACCGGTTGCAAAGGTAATCGGAATCAATTTGAAACTGAGGATGAATGTAAACGAATGTGTTTGGAACATTATGAGAGTCCAGTTGGAGAAGTTGGTTAGTTGTTCAAGCCGATTTACTTCAAAATCATCGCATTTTTTATTCCAAAAATTTCATTTACATTCGTGTTTTAGTTTTGTGATAGAAATTTTCACATCGAATATTCAGATTTCAGTTAAAATGAATGAATACAAAACTAGGGAAAAGTATCGATAACTTGTGACTTATTGGAGCTAATGTTAATAATATTAAGTACCGGGTCATCAGTTAATCAACGAATTTGGTGTTGATCAAGTAAATGATGGCGGTCCACCGGTAGATTGCGTAATCTCAGAATGGACACCATGGGGAAATTGTTCGGCTACATGTGGCTCAGGCAAACGACAACGTTCACGACAGATAGAAGTTGGTATTTGTTTTGTTATTAAAACAGAAATGATCAAGGATGAACAGATTAAAGTATTGTATGTCATTATAACAAAGATTCTTTCTAATTATGCCGCTATTAATAACTTAATAAATATAAGAGAAAGTAGTAAGATACAAATAACGAGTTCAAGTCTAATTTAATTTAATTCATATATCTTCATTTCAGGTATTTCCACGTAATGGTGGACGTTCGTGTCCCGAACATATGGTACAAGAACTACGTTGTGAATTGAGACCTTGTGGTGAGTTTTGTATTTATCTGACAGTGAAACTTTTTTTCTGTTTCAAGTAATAAGCTAAAGAATTTTTAAATTTCGCTTCTTATTTCATTTTTCTTGAAAGTTTCAAATTTTATAGCAATTCAAAACTGTCATATCAAACCATGGACAATGTGGTCACCTTGTTCGGTAACATGTGGTGATGGGAAACAAATTCGTCGACGACGTATTATCAGACCACACCGTTATGTTGATGATGAAGAGGATTCACCATGTAATGCACCGGAAAAGGAATCTCGTCCGTGCCATGTTAAATGTTAACTTAATTATACACATATCCTATGCCATTAATTACTCTTCACTTTGTTTAATCAAATTTGTACTTTCAAATTTGCTTTAATCATAAATTATTTGTTGATAAAATCATCAATACATTGCTTTTTTGTTTGTCTTCTAATTAATCAGTATTGACAATAAAAAACATGAATAAATACTAGTAGAAAAAGACTTTAAGAATTAGCTATATACTACTATTTCTCGTTATATTCGCTTTCAAGAAGAAAAAGTCTTTTTTTTCTTCTAAATTAATAAATTTGAATCTCTTTTCAAAGATAGTTAATAAATTTGAATTTATTCATCTCATCTTTTTATGTTTCAAACTAAGGGAAACAAAAATAATGTTAGCTTTAAAGTACTTTAGTGTTTTCTGAAATTTGTGAAATATTGAAATAAATCATAACAAGGAAGGGAATTAAAAAGAATTACTTCAAATACTATAAGTATATATGTATACATAATTGTTAAATTAAATAATCGGTTAATCAAATCGTAATTCGGTTGATTCAACTCGAATAACTTGTTTTACACGCTGGTACGTTCTCATTTGATGGTGTTAATGGAATTTCAATTTTTTGTGATTCCATTTCATTTGGTCGCATTTTATCAGCTTTCATTTTTAATCCTGCTATATATTTAGCCTGAAATAATTGGATAGGATAA